>JAPYYX010003472.1:0-10835 GCA_030522605.1 Cremastinae sp. B BG-2022a | reverse complement strand
TAGTAAAAAGTTTCAATAAAATATTTCATTTATTATATGGAAAAAAAATTCTTGAAAATAGAATTTTTTTTTTCGACGAAACCCACGTAACCCCTTAAACAATTTTATCTGAAATTTCTGTTTTTTAATTAATTAAACAATAAATAAAATAAATAATATGGAATAACACGTTAGAAAACTATTGTTTATCGATTTAAATAACATGATAAGTAAATTTCAAGTTGCTAACAGAAAAACGGAGGCTTAATTGTATCGATCCACTGTGAAAAAGTCACTTTTAGGGCAATAACTGTAAGGGTGATACTGCATCCTTAATATTATGCTCAGCAAAAAAGTATCGACGCGTCAACACTTTTTTTCATTAAATCTTAATAGGAACCTTTTTTTTGGATAAAGAAAAGAAATGGAAAAGTATCGAGAGTACCTGAAATGGAATGGCAAAGAGTCCGATAACAATGTCGGCTAGTGCGAGATTGGCGATGAAACAATTGGTGACACTCTGCATCCGTCTGGACGTCGCGACGATCCACATGACGAGAGAATTTCCGGCGACAGCGAGGATCGATATGCTCCCGTAACAAATACTGAGAAGTACTATTATCCCAGCTGGCACATCGTAAAGGTCATCTGTAAAGGTCAGACTTTCATATAACAAAACAGCTTTTGTCGCCGGTTTCTCTACTCTCCATTATCGCGGGGTCTCGTTCATCTTCGGAGTCCCGAATAAGTCGATGCCATCAATAATTTACTCCCTCACGTGTGTTACGCAGAAGAATCTTTCTTCGATTTCATTAAAAATGAATTTCAATGAATTTCTCGTTCATTCTTATGCGATGCAATAGGAATCGATAAAAATGCTCAGAATTTGAAAATTGTATTCCCATTACGATTAAAAATAGAAATTGATCAACATTTAGCTACAATTTTTCTTCACGGGCAAGGAATTACAGTTTAATATTAAACCCTTTGACATTAAATTCCAGCTCTGGAAATCTATAGTCTTCAATCATTTTCAATAAATTTCAATTAATTTCTCGGTCATTCTTATCGAATACAATAAGAATCGTTGCAAATTCTTACAATTTATAAATTAAATTCTCATTATTTTCAATATTTAGCTACAATTTTTCTTCACGGGGAAGGAATTACAATTTAATATCAAAACCTTTGACATTAAATTTCAGCTTCAGGAATCTGTAGTTTTCAACCATTCTTGAAATTATTTATTCAACGAGTTATCTCCGTATTTCTTTTGGAGCAATAATTTTCTCATGCAGGAAGCTCAAAGCTTTGAGAATGAGAAGAAAATTACATAGAAATCAACAATAAAATTAATTCCAATTGAACTAGTAAGTTTGCAGGGGCGTCAAATTTACAGAATTTCGTAATGTCAGGTTTACGTCTTAAGCTCTAGTTCAAAAGAAGACCGAAGGGCAAAGCAGATCAAAGAAAAACATTTTCATCGAAAAAATTCCCAAAATAGAACAAAATTGCGAGGTCATTCGAACATTTTTTTCGGTATAAGAGAATTCGGATTTTGCATTGAAATATTTTCAAAATTTTGTTGTTTTTATTTTTATCTTCTCGTTTCCTGTTTTCTTTTGCGTCTCGCGGATAGCCACGCTCGTCATCATTCTCGAGGGGAAAAAGTCTCGAGTGCTGTGAGGGACAATGGATCAGCTGTAGAAGTATGAATAGGGACACTTGAATGGAATTTCCGTGTTGTATTTCACGCATCCGAACTGCTCCGACGTCTTTTTTTTCTTTCTTTGCTCGTTTCTCTTCTTTTCGGGACTTCGAGGTTATCACGTTCGGATTGTTGAGCATAGGAGATTTCGCTGGTAGATGGTCGTCGAGCGTCGCCCGGTACGTCAAAATAGAACTTGCCGATTGCAAAACTTTACGAGATGAAAGGTCAGATTTTCGGGATAAAAGGTTTTTGAACCTTTTCTCCAGCTTTCACAATGTATCTGATCTACATAAGTGACATTTTTTTGAAAATGATCCAAAATCTTTGCTTCCAAAGGGGGTGGATCGAACATCGATGTTATTAGAGAAAGACCTGAATTTAAAATATGTTTCAATTTCGATGAAACTGGACATTCTGATAAAAAGTAATTTGATAAACGTCGAAGGCTAAGTGTATATCGATCTCGATTAGACAGGTCTGAAATTTTTTGATCATCTTTTTCTCTAAACATCATAGATTCCATTAGAGTCTTAAAAATGCATGTTAAACAACTATTTTTTGATAAAAACGCGATTCAATACGAAAAAACGTGAAAATCCCTCACAACGATGCCATGAATGAAATCAATCGATAGCGACGAAGTCAATTGACCAACTTCACCTTGAGGTATTTCTGTACAGAAGCAACTATGATCGGAATGTGATAGAATTTTGTCAGGATGTTCTTTAACATAAAATACGTAAACATTATTTTTTTCAGAATTTTCATTTACATAGTTTTTGAGTTATCGAAAGAGAAAATTGTCCTTTTTCTATGAATATAGCTACAGACTCCATACATAAGAACGGAAATGTTTTCTCTAATAATTCGATACCTACGTAGACGAATATTTTTTGGGAATTTATATCCGGTTATTTAATAATAATGAAGATTGTTTCCATTTTTTTGATTCCCTATCTGTTTCACGTGTTCATTTCTTGAGTTTTCTTGGGTTGAGTGATCCAAAAAGTAAAAAAAATAAGATTTTTGAAAATTTTCTACACGGGCTGTCATTTGACTAGTGAATACTCGGACCAACCACTTTGATTTTATTCTGCACCAAAGGTTTCATTGATCGTTACTTTTTTTTGACACAAGTATAAAAATATATTTTTAAACTTCAATTCTAATCTAAATGAGTGGAGAACTGAAGAGAGGATTGTTGATCTTGCGTTCTTTTACTCCAGATATCGTCGACTATAAAGGGCAGAAATCAAGACAAATCGTTCGGAGAAATGTTTTTGGTTCGAATCGCGAAACGATTTACCGTAAGTGAAAGGGATAGAGGGGTGCAAAAATATTTCGTATGAATTATTGTCTGTGGCTGGCTTTTGGTCATACGTTAGGGCGATATAGATTTGACCTGGATGTAATATTTGTCGCTGAATCAGCGAGGCTCTCGAAAAATGAAAGGTTAATGTTCATTCACGAGGAACACTTTGTTTTCCAGCGAAGGTTATCGAGGTAATGAGTGACCGGATTCGCGATAAGGAATTGCGTACAACTTTTCGAGGTATCTGCGAAAACGTCAAGCGATAGGGGTCTCGTGAGAAATGAAGCAAAGTCCCTGAAAAAAAGGGATTTCTGAAACCGGAAGATAAAATGGCGTATCTACCATGAGAGACCACAAAAAATACGCCCTTTTTTCACATCCTTTCACAAATATATTTATTTTTTCTTCTTTCGCTTTCGCTTCGCAACGAGGAGGTGAATGAAGGGTGAATTCCCTGCGGCGATTCCGTTATATGACAGGATCACCTTTTTCTCCCTCCAATTATTTTCACTGCACGAATTCTCGTGATACGCTAGTCACTCTGACTTTATTGTTTTTTTACTGTATTGTGTTAACTTTTTCACCAAAACTGTCGAGAAGGACCGATGATGCGGAAAAATCAGAGCTGCTTTCGAAAATTGACGTAGCGACCAGTCTGGTGCACATCGTAGAGTGATTTATAGGATTCTGTGTGTTCAACAATTCCAAAATTTATACTTTAAATGACATGGAAAAAAAATTTTGTTCCACTAACAGTATTTAGGCAGGACCTGCTATAGTTGACACTGATTATGACGTTTGATGTACTTAGAAAGAAAAATAGGATTCTAAGTGTTTGTTTAATAATTCCAAAATTTATACTTCAAATGACATATGGGGAAAAATTTCTATTCATTGACGGTATTTTGGTATAGTAGCTGCTGCAATTGACATTGATTTTGACGTTTGATATACTTAGTATGAAAATGCTAGGAATTCGATGCGTTAGCTGGAAATTCCAAAGATAACGAAACTTTGAAAGCTCCGTAGGAACATATTCCCTTAAAGTTAATTTTGGCAGGAATTGACTTTGACACATACCGCAATGCATACGCCATAATCATCCATACCAAAATGCATACATACCATAATCTTCGTAAATCGTCGTATTGTTGTCGTTGCTTGTGCCGAACCAGTAAGTTGTATTATACATCGAAGATAGGTACGTATCGGAACTTCCATCCTCGGACGACCACGAAGTGTTCATTCTGTGTGGCTACACTCCTAAAAATATTTTAAAAATAAAAGAAATTAACAATTTTTTTTAGAATACTTTTTTGTTTATTATTAATTGTCTGTTATTACCTAAACATATATTTTTCCTATCTAATTTTAATTAGAATATTAGAGTTATCACGATATATTATTTTATTTTAGTCGACTTCATTTCGTTTTCTTTTTTCAAATTTTTGCATTTCATCATAATGCGACTAAGTGTATGCTTTATTTTTTCAAATTGAGTGCTCGTACGCTGTAATCTTCATTCGCTGTCTGATAAATTCGACAAGCTTTATGGTTGACGGTTCTTTCGACGTGTACATACTACATACTTTATCCGACTCGTCTGCCATGGTAACAAGCTCGTTGGGTGGCACGGCTTTGTTATTTACTTTCAGTTTGGCATGGTTCATATACTATGCAAGAGTTAATTGTTGAAAAGTAGGCGACAACAGCCGCGAGGTTCGTTATTTTTCACGAACTGGAGTACAAAATTTTTAATTTAAATTTTTAGTATTACATTTTTTAAATATATTATTATTTTTATTATTTTTATGCAGATCGACCAAAAAATCTTTGTTTTAAGAGAAAAATTACTCGCTGCCATAGAGGATTATTTCTCCCGAAAAAGCAATTCTGTACAAAAGTTTTCGGATGCTTGAGGATTTCGTTTCATCATGTAGAGTCTACGCACGATTCGTGGATAAGGATTTGAGAAATGTCACACATTTTTTTTCGTCTCGTTGGATATTCCGTCAAGGAGGGAAAAAGTAAGAAGAATTATTTTCTTCTGGAATTCTCTAATAGCAAAAAACAAAATTTCGTCACAAAATTCGATGAAAAAAAATTACTTGCGAAAACATTTTGCACAGTGAAAAAAGTTGTTATGAGATAAAATAGAAAATCTTTTATATTGATAAAAGTACAAAATTCTACCGAGCAGATATACGACTTTATAAGATTTCATTTGTAAGAAACTTTTTAAGACTTAAGAAATCGTTAATTAACGAAGTTTCTCAAGGATTTGGTATTTCTTTTGTCATTCATTTGTACGCCCTGTTCGCTCTCATTATTTCTCAATACTAATAATTGGATGCTGGCAAAATTATTCTATTTTTTAATTAACTTGAAAATATAATTTCGAAAATATTTGAATCTTAGTTGCAACAAAAATTCAAGAAATATTCTGCTGGATATGGTAATTAAAAGAAAATTGAATACCAGCGTAATATATAATAGTTTATTAATGTTGAAAAAAATATTCTAATTTCCGATCGATTTAGTTGCTTTCGAAAGTTCTTTATTTTTGAGTTTGTCGCTTGCGATGAAAATAAAAATTCAGAGAAGCTCTGTTAATGCTTTTCCAAATGAAGGGGCAGGACATTATAATCTGGCCTCTTCCACCCTCCGAAAAATTGGCAAACTTCGATTGATCAATAATTCTCTCAATCCCTACGTTTCTTGCGTGAATACTTTGGGTTCGACCCTCTGGAAAAATACACCCTTTAGATTTTCACACAGTTTGCCGCCCATAATCTCAGAGCCCACTCGTTCAACTTCTTTCTTCCCTCCCTCTCACTTTTTCTCATATTTTTCTGGATACCATTTCTCTATAATCAATCACGATGATCACAATTTTTGGACCTAACCGACCTTTCCTTTTTTCCTTCCTTCGTCTAGACGTGAGAGAAAACCTTACGAGACGGAATTCATTTACGAATAATGTCGAAAGCACGTCGCAACTTTTTAAAGCACACGAATACCTTTCCCAGAATATTCTTTTTCCTCAGTATTTCGGTTACGGATGTATTCCCAAAATAGCAGATTTTACTTTGAACATTGAATCTAAAAGGTATAACGACGATGTTGCATCGATGAAAAAAGTATACCTCATTGTATTATTTATTGAAATAATTAATGTTGAAAGTCTCATCTAATCGCGTCTTATTTGTATCGAAAGTAGTTTAAGGATGTATGCCAAAAATACGTAGTTGTCAAACTTTTTATGGATTTGAAATCTACGATAGAGTGGATCGTCCTGAATCGATTGAAAAAAGAAAAAAGCGCCCTTTCCACATATTTAAGAGAGAAATTTGAGATTAAAGTACCATTTACTCGCGTGTTATTTCAACGGGAAGTGGGTCAGATTGTAATGATTTGCCAAAATTTCGCATGTTTGAAAGTTAAAAAGCAGCCAAAAAACTTATTTCCGGTAACTTAATTATGTTTGCTATGTATTTGTATTCATTAAAAAAACCTAATGTTGCCGACTTCGTTGTTTTTTTGGGAGACTTTTTTAGAATAAAATTCAAATTTTGCTCGACATTTTTTTGTAAAAAGGTCTGCCAAAAATCCAATTTTCACTTTTTTTCGTTTTCCTTCGTTCAAGTTACAGTTTATGGTCTTAACTAAGATACAATTTTTTCTGATTCACTTCCGATGATCCTGTCAGGAGTTATGCTGTCAACGGGATGAAACGAGGGGTCACCGGAAATGACGTCACAATGCCGGAGTTTTAAATATTTTCCTTTGAAAATTTCAGAAATTCTTTTTCAAATGTATATCCTTAAGATAGTAAAAAGTTTCAACAGAATGATCTATTTATTATATGAAAAAAAATTCTTGAAAATAGACTTTTATTTTTTCGACGAAACACATGTAACCCCTTAATATAGCAGAAAAAGAACATTTTCTTTGGCAATGAAACACGTTCAAACAAAAATTAAAACAAATTATCAATTAATTACTTGAAATAAGACGTGAAATCTAATAATAAGTTAACAAATTATAAAAAGAAATTTTTTTCTCATTGCAGCTGAAAATTTTATGTCTTTACTTTAATTATGATTAAAAAACAAAAGATTGAGCATATTCAAAACCTTCGAATCGTAATGTTTTCCAAAGTAACCCATAATCGTAATTTATCATTGCTATGTTATGTAACAATCAGTTTAGAAAAACGTATATATCTACCGCCGGATTTAATCGGGCGGTAGATATATTTAATCCTTAATCGATAATTTAATCCTTACATTATCGTAAAATATTGCGGGAATATATTATCAAAGCGCACGGAGAAGTTCTAAATAATCGATTTCCCAGTTCTGGATTTCTGTTCAATTACTGTGAAAGATCTGGTGAATTTATCATCAAAGTAAAATTAGTTATGCAGGGATATATGTATGTCGCGTTTTTGACACATGGCGCACAGAGATCATTATTTAATTACCTTTCGTCAGGGATGATGGACATTTTATGAAAAAATAATTGAATATACTAACTGACAAGGCCGCTTGCCTCCCAATCAAGAAAGATTGAACTGAATTCTACTCATAAATGTAGCTTTTTACGATATGAACTAAAAAAATGAAGCCAATTAACTACCTCATGAGGTATCTAGAATTTTTTTACCACATGAGTACAAGAATATTGAAAATACTCTTCTAATACTAAAAAAATGATTATATATCAGCCTGAGATCGATATTCATATTCATTACATAAGTAACACTTGTACAATTATCTGTCACTGTGGCCACAGTAGGGGAACGTCGATCTCTAAGAAAAAACGTTCAAATTAAACTTGGCGAAAAGAAAAGAATACTCGAATAAACTGTCGAGAAGATCTTTGTCTCGATGATCTCTATATTTCCTCATGGCATTACGATTGACAAATTGAACATTTTTTTCAATAATTTAATTACTTCACTTGAAAAATACTCAGTGAAAAAAAATGCACCTTCTGAAGTACTTTTTGTTACACCGCATTCACCGCAAAGTTTTGAATAAAATTTCAATCGTAGCGAATTATAAATAATACAAAAGTTTTTAATTTTTCGTTTCACTCCACTAATAATTTAAAAAGTACACATTCAAAAGATTATTTTAAGTAGTCACGCGCTCGACGGATTGGAGTGAACTGATCGGCTCTAGGAAAACACTGTATAATTTTAATTAAGAGGAAAATAAGCATAAAACCGAAGTTTGATCGATAAGTGACAATACTCGATTCGCTGGCAGCGAGGTGTGATCTCGTATTTTTTTGGAATGGTTTAGATAAAGAGATCTGGCACGATGTTTGAACAAAAGGGGAACGTTTGCTTCATGGTAGCGTCTCGAGGTTCGTTGGTAACGATGAAAAAAAATCGGAAACGGCAATGAGAATTGAAAACTTAAATTTTGCTGCGCAATTCAATTTTTCTTTATTTAATTCAATGTTAAATGAATAAATATTAAAATAAATTTAGTATACAATAAATAAAAAATCTTATCTCCAAAGATTCATATTTATCAGCATAAATGATCGAAGCAAGATTAAATGATATTTTTACCAAAGTAACGTTAAATAATAATCAGAAATTTAATTTTTATCTCAATAGAGATCGGTAAAGTAAAAATAAACGGAAAAATCCGATGAGGTTATTTGATTTATTTTTGTAGTCAATTTTCTCAGTCGATATCATCGAAAGCAAATTATTGTTTTTCCTTTTTTCTATCGAATGGGATATATTGCTCTTCCGGGTCTTTGCCGGATAAGTGTCGAACGTAAACAGAAAAATAAAGCTCTTGTTTTTCTCACAGCTGGGAAATATCCGGGGTGATCAAGACGGAATTGTCACGGGAAAGTTTAACGAGACTTTGGCCGTCTATCTATCAAGCCGAATTCTCGTAAATTGTTACGCGATATTCATGAAGAGAGGGGACAAAATTGATGATCCTTTGTTCGTGTCGTCCCAACGATAAAATTGTCACTTCGTAGCCGGCGGCGGTTCAAATGTTCTTTTTTTTAACAATAAAAGTGACAGCGGATACTTCAGGGATCGATAAAATTGTGACCTATGCTTTTTTCTCCTACTGTATGCAAATCCCAAACAATTTCGATTGGAATTTCTTTTTTTACGGTCTTTGAAGAAAAAATGCATTTTAGAATTTTCTACCTTGCTGCATCGACGTTTTGGATAAAATGGATCTCCTCCTACGCAAAAACTCGACGATTCATTGACTTTCTGCCCACACATTTGACCCTTGTAGAGAAAGTTTCGCAAATTTTCTGACTCTCTACAGATTTTTTCAAAAGATTTAAAAGTTTTCTTTCATCTGAATGCTTGCTTTTATATTAATATTTCAAAATTTACTTTTTTAAGTCGTTTGGTTTTAGAGAAAAAGTACTTTTTCGAGCCTCATAACTATATAATCAGCTTGATTTTTTATCTACAAATAGATATTTGAATAATGTTTATTCTTAATATTTGAAAATATATGTTTCTATTTTTTTTATACGAAAAAAAAATTTTTTTATTTGAGTTTCATAACAGATTATTTAGCTCTTGTTTGCCCATCCATGCACAAACAGAGAATTGGCACTTTTCTTAGAATATCACCACACGAGCTCTAGACGATTTTTATCACGCTGCTAATTGCGTTTCAGTCAATTTGCGCAAAATCAAACGACGCAAAGGTAAAGATGAAAACTTTCGATGCTCACTCTAAACGATGCAATTACGAAATTTCTCATTTATTACGTATTTTGAACTTTGAAGTGACATTTTTACTCATGAAACATCTTATTCGCTAATTACATTTTTTATTTTTTATTAAAAAGGTTTTTCGCATATCAGACATATTTTCTCTATACACAGGATGAAAAAAGGGGACGAGAATATTGTCCACAGGAAAAGTTCGAAAAGGGGCAAGATGGCCAGAAATGAACGTGGAAAGAAAAGTTGTATGAAAAACTCAACTCGAGATGTTCTTCGAGAGAGATGCGGTCGCGATAAGAGGGTATTCATATCACCGCAGCTGTCACCCTATATGGCCTGATGCGAGACCAAGAAGGGAGAGAAGAAAAACAATATTGGGTTAAAAAAAATCCTCTTCATCGAGTCCCACACAAATTCCGCCGGAAAGTTTGCACACTCTTTTATAGACTTTCTTGCAAAAACATTTGTTTACGAGATCAATTTTTTATTTTATTAATTTTTTTCAATATTTCTTTTTAACGTAAGGAAACAGACAGATTTGTAGGGTCTTAAGGTGGTTCGGAAGCAACAACGAAAAAATCGAGTTATGTTTAACCTCCTTCTGTTTTGAGATTTACAGACACTGTAGCATCCAACAGATCGATTAAAAAAAGGAATGTTATCGTACCGTTTTCGAGCTATGAGCATTTAAATTTTGACGAAAATACACGGACTCTTGTGTAGCGCTCGAAATTTCACCGGAAATAACAGAATTACTCAAAATTTAGACGTTTGATGATACAACAAAAAATCATTATAAGAAAGTTTAATTTATCAAGAACTGCTCCAAAACTTCCAAACATTTCACCTCATCGTTTTTTGCTATCATTTATTAACCCTCTCAGACCGAGACCTATTTCACGTTGGAGGAAAATGATTTCCTTCATAGTTTTATTTCAAAATACATTTTAGCTTAAGAATCCATCGTGACATAACATTTTTTTTTGTGGGAAATACGAATTCGTGAATGCTGTGTGCGCAGTCAAACTGTATGGCAAACTACCTGTTTTTTATGAAATCTAACAACTAACACCGTAAATAAATCATATCAGCTTTCA
>JAPYYX010003471.1:0-24697 GCA_030522605.1 Cremastinae sp. B BG-2022a | reverse complement strand
AAGCACAAATATCGTTAGAAATTATTTGACTTTCGTCCCCTTAAGTGGGCGCCGCAATTTTTTCGCCCGGGGTGTTCGTCACCCTAACGCCGTCACTGGATAAAGTTTATCCGAAATACGTAACTGTGTTCAAAATCTTTTTCGAGTTGTTTCAAGTGGGTGGAGAACGACGATAATAATTGAGAAATACATGCGTAACAGTGCACATATTCATTCACAATCGATTTTTTTACCGAGTAATCAAGTCAAAGAGAAATAACGAAAAAAAAGAAATAATCATCCGAATGAAAAAATTAACGCAACGTTTCCGGACAATTAAGTGCATGAAAATAAATAATAAATATTCACTTTCCGATATTTTCCGATGTATATTCAGGACAGGAGACTGCCATTATGAGACGAAAACAAAGACACGAGATAACGAAATGAAAATTAATTTTGAATAGGGAAAAAATGTGGAACATGAAAAAAAATGAAAAATTGAATCGAAAAAACATATGCTGAAATAATCTATAAATACATCCCATTTGTATCGAACGGTCAGATTTCTTTACATAATGAAAATTTAATTTACAAATCTCTTATAGAATTGCAAAGATTTTCAAACTAGGGGAAAAACGAGCGAGGAAAAAGCGACAGAGTGAGAGGAGAGAGGAGAAAATTCTACCTGATCGAATGTAACCTAAAAATTCCGCAAACCGAGAATTCAAACATTATTCATGTATTCGCGCATTTAAAAAGTGTATGGAATCGGAAAGAAGGGAATCGTGAATTCTTCACGTGTACGTACACGAGATGGCTCGTCTCTCGGCTCGATATTTGCCTCGCGTACAATAAAATCTCCCTCGGACTCTCTCGCACGAAAACGTGGATAAAACGCTTGACCCAAATCTTATACATTGACCGTCATTTATAAAGACCTGGCCGAGACACATTCGATGCAGTTTCGACTGCATTTTTTATTACGATTCGCGACTTTACGCGCGTACGCGCTCGAATCTTCGTTTTCCCTCTTTTCTCTTCCTCGCGCACTTCGAGGATCGAAAAAAATCAATATTTTTTTTTATTCTTTTCCCTTGCAGTTCGCACGCTCGAGCGCTTCATAATGTCCTCACGATTACGATCCCTATCTCCAGGCTCTGATCTAACGTCGCCAAGAGCTCCAATCTCGAAAATTCTCAGAATTCTCGCTCGAAAAAAACGTTCTCCCAAAGGCAGGATTACAAATGGACAAACGAGACAAGAGCAGGATAAAAAACTGAGCGAAGAGAGAAAGAGGAGAGGAAACGAATGAATTGGATTGAAATTTTTTTTCAATTTTACGAATCGAAAAAAATGAAGTAAAAATGAAACGAACAACCTTCGATTTTTTATATCTTTGACTCCTGAGATCATTCGATAATTTCAAGATCAATAAATGTTAACATTAGGGAAGAGGAAAATTTGAATACTGGAAACTAAAAAGTTTATTCATCTCGTTTTTCTTTTTTTTTTGTGCGGGGAAAAAGTGAATAAAATTTTGGAGCCAACTTTCCCTCATTTAATGTATGGCTCAACGCCCGTGTATATTTTGATACGAATCCGAGTTATATCGAAGGCGAGAGACCGCGCGCGCCTGTGAACGAGGTGGAAAAGAAGGAAAAAGAGAGTAGAGAGGAGACGAAAAAAAAGAGAGCAAATGTGGCGCGCGTCGGGAACGATTTTAGGTTCAACGAGGGTCATTCCTGAGTCATAGACCGGACGCCCCTGACTGCGTTCTGCCGCTGCTACATATATTACATTTCTCTCCACCAAAACGCCACCCAGCCAGAATCGCGGCTATTCCACAAATTTCCGATGACGAATTCGCGAGCAAAAATTGAGCTTAATCTCGTCTTGAACATCCTTTGATCCTTACTCACGACTTTAACATCCATTTTACATCATGATTCAATTTACTTTTTACAATGAACCCGAGCTCGAAATAATTTATTACTATCTATAACATTACCAGAAATAAATTTTACTCAGCAAAATTGAGAAATTTTCAAAAATAATCCACATAATAATAAAAAATTTACTTTTTCACGATGAACCCAGTAATAGCTCGAAATAATTTATTACTATCTATAACATTACCAGAAATAAATTTTACTCAGCAAAATCACGAAAATTTCAAAAATAATTCACATAATAATAAAAATATAAAAATAAATCATGCCTCTGAAATCTATAAAGGAATATCCCACCCAATTATTGAATACAAATTTTCGACATTTATAGACTGTATAAAACTGTAATAACCCATCTACATACCTCAATCATTAATGCAACCATCGATCTAGGCGAAAAACCAAAAATCATGCCGATTTTAGATAGACTAACAGCACTCAAGAAAAAATTCGCAAAATACCAGCTAGCAAACTTAAGGAGGTTGAACACCCAGTCAGCCATACCCAATGTTAATACCATAGGAAATAAAAAATGGTAAGAATTTTATAAAAGTTTGTGGGCATGTTCTTCAGGATCGAATATGAACAACCAAATTTTTTCAGATTTTTTTCCTGCAAGGTTTTTGAGTCATTCAACTTCGAAATTTACGTGTATAAGCATAGCGTTTACGTATACATTTAATAATGAATAACTCGAGAACTACATAGATGAAAAATCTGAAAAAATTCATACAGTCATGTTTCAGGTTCAAGAATACTATCATCAATTTTTATTAAATTCTTAACATTTTGATCTCGCGAATCAACCTCCTTAAACAATTTATGCTCCAAAATGTACCAAGTTATAATAACACGAAGATACATGATTCCTGAACAAAAATGAATTAAAATACTGCAAACGATAGAAAAGTAAAGATATAACTAAAAAATTTAAATTAAAAAGAAACGATTTTTAATAAGATTTTAACTACAGTCTATAACTAAAAATATCAAAAATTATAAAATATAAGGAAATATAAATATGCTACTCCGACTCAAATTAATTGCCGAGCAAGAGCTGAAGTACCTAAGTAAATGGCTCTTCGACAGCTTTGAATAACCAGAAAATAAAAATTAGACCCTTGTATTTAAGTTTAATTTATGAAAATAAACATATAAGCCTGTGTCTTTAAATAAATCGCCATTATTATTTTTATTATAATTGACAGGTTGTGTATCTCGAGGAATTCTTCGCAAAGCGTGAAGGCAATAGTACACGAGAAAATGACGTGAAGAGCGCATTTGCAGGACGTTGGAATTTACCGGAAACGCGCACTTACGCAAGCGATGCGCACGCAGCGAGCGGTCTGTATAACCAACCGGGAATACGTCACGATCAAGAGAAAGAGGGACGAGGAGAGAGTCAATTCCGTATACTTATGTTGTTCCAGAAAGGGAAAGCCATCTTCTATTTTCTCTTCGCTTCGTTTTCCGTACTTCAGTTTTTTTGCGAAATTCATTCCTTGAACTTCGTTTAAACGCGTTTTATCCGCTGATTAAATAATTGAAGAAGAAGAAAAAAGCGTCCCAAAGTGAAGAGATGAAAAATGTTTTTATCGCGTTGCACCTGCCTTCGTTATCGCGAGACGAGTCACCTCTCGTCTCTCTCTCTCCTCTCTGCATGTGTCAATGACTGTTACATTACTCCTCCCCCCTTCTCTCTCTACTAACTCCTGATAAGTTATAAATATAGGTGACGGGGATGCGATAAAGAGCGGAAGAGACGAGTCCGAATTATCCATGAAACACTCAAAAATAAATCTACAAACTCTGCAGGCTTAAAATGTATTATTAAAAGCAAGCCTTGAACCCGAAAACCGTCACTCGGATATGAAATCAATTAGCATCGAAAAAAATAATAAAATAAAAATGAGATGTCGTGAAATAGAAAAAAAATTCTCAATTTGTTTTCGATGAGAAATTTCGTTTCATTGACGATTTTGGCTCGTTCGGAAAAAGAAAACATGCCGATCGAAGGAGGAATGGCAGAGCGAGAAAGGAACGAGGAGGGCGTCGAGGGTGGGTCGGTGGTAAGGGAGGAAGGAGAGCGGGAGGGCATAGCCGTCGTGTCGGCAACTGCCGACGGCGCTCTGCCTTGAACCTCGCGCACGGTGCATTGCCCGTCGCTCAAGGGCGTCCGCCGTTTTCTCATCCCCTCTACTCGTGGCTTTTTCCTCCGCGGCCGTTCGCGAATGCTCGCTCCTACTATCATATTATACGTATATACATTTTGCTGCTTCCACCTCCCTTCGACCCTCCCGCTCACGAAGCGCTCCTCTCGCGCTTTCTCCTCGTCTCCTGGCCTACCTAGTAGTAATATGCGTCTCGTCAGCCAGCTGCAACGATATCGCCGAAGAGGAGAGAAACGAGAGACGACCGAGAGAGAGAGAGAGAGAGAGAGATGCACCGCCCCCTCGCTCGCGCGATCTCCGACGCCGCTCGCCTCTCCGAGCGACCCGACCCCGACTTTTCAAACTCCCCGTTTCTTCGCTCCCGATACACTCTCACTCTCTTTCTACTCACTCATCCCCTCCCGTCTGACATTCCCTATGCCGCCCTCTCATTCTTTCTCGATTCGGCTTTGTTAAAAATACAGAAAAAATAATTGTTTTCCTCGTCGAAATTCGACGGAAATTACCCGAGAGTTCGACGATCGTTGCTCGATCGATTCTCTCTTCCTCGATGATAAGCAGATTATTTTTGAAAAAATATTCAAACGAGAATAACAGAGGCTGAATTCGTTTTTTGTTGAAATTTTTCTTTTTTGGATGCAAGATAATACATGGATTTTTCAACAACAACAAAAATTCTGGAAAAATTTAATTAAGAACATATTTATGTGTCCATTGATAAATAGCAAAAATATTACACAAGTCTTATTACGATACTATAATATATAAAATTGCTGTAATTTGCTTATTCGAAAAAGTAACGTTTAATGATCATAACTTATCTGCAAATAAAAAATTATTCTCCTAGAATATACATTATCTTGAAAGTAATCAACTATTTATTATCGTAATAGTAATTGTGTACCATTTTCCTGGTTACCAATGGACAAATGCACTTGCCTAGCTAATGTGCAGTATTTTGCTGTTTTGAAAAAAATTTCATTCGCTTTTAAACTTTATAATTGTTTATTATAAAAAATTCATCATGCTGCAGTTTTCATGTTCTTAAGAGTTTAATTGATTTAAATCTTTTATTGCATTATTTCTTACATTGTTATAAAAAATATATTGTTACCATTTTTAATACGTTTTTGGCAACTTGTTCCCTTATATAATGGTCATAGGGGAACGGAGGGCAAAATGGGGTACGGGGGGCAAAATGGGGTACCCCAAAAATTTGGTGAAAATTTACATCATTTCAAATTTTGATAAAATTTAATATTAAATAGTCTTTTATTTGCTGAGAACATTATATTTGGTGATTTAAAAACACGTTTAAACAAAAACTAAAGCGAAGCAGATCGAAAAAGACCATTTTCTTTGGTAATGAAACACATTTAAACAAAAATGAATATAAATCATCAATTAATTACTTGAAATAAAACGTCAAAGCTGATAATAACTTAACAAATTATGAGAAAAAAAATTTTTTCGTACTTTTTGCAGAGGTATGTCCCCATTTTGACAACTAAAAAAAATTTTTTTTCTCATGAAAATTTTGATTCAGTTGAAAATTGAATTTGTTTCCTTCAATGGTGATTAAAAAACAAAAAATTCAGCATATTTAAACCTTTGGAATCGGAAATTTTTCTTAAGTACCCCATTTTGCCCCCCCCCCCCCTCCCCTACATCTTGATTCAGATATGTTTGTCGACCCCTCTAGAGGATGTCAGCATGAAAGTGTAATTATTTCGATTATCATATCGAAAAAGTCATATTGAAAATCAGCCGGTATTCAATTTTTCGAAAATCCATGACATTGATGCCTCGAATGCGCTTATTCGTTCCGGTAGTTTATCTCTTTAACATGGTCCTGATGGTCTTCCATTCCTCCGCTATCTCTAATGCCATAAGTTTAATGTTCTGTCACCTAATAAATGTTTCCAAAGCGAGTCTTGAATTAGCACATTTTCCAAAAATCTGGAAACGTATCTACATTCGTCCTATAATCAAAAACAACCAGCCTGCCAGGCCGATAGCAAATCAATTGCATCTATCGAAAGTTTTTGAACGAACAGAATACAGGCAGATTTCGGATTACCTGTACTGACTAACAACTTGCTTGATCCGATGCAGTCTGGTTTTAGAAACGGTTTCAGTACACAAACGACACGTCTGAAGTTACGTCGGGACACCAAACACTCATCCTTGGATGATGGCAAATTGACCATTATTGTTCTATTCGACTTTAGTAAAGCTTTTGACACTGTCGCTCACAATGTACTCCTAAAGAAACCTAAAGAAACGCAGAGTGGGCTCAGCGGAATTTTCTCGAGAAACAGAAGTGAGGAAATAAAATCTTGCTGTATTTAACAATTCGGAGAAGAACGTCATACGAGTTACCACCATTTATCATGAGCTGAATAGATGAAAAAAGTCATATTATTTAGGGGAATACCAGAGAAACAAAGATAATCGATTAACATATGGGATAAACCAGCCCAATGAAATGATAGAAAACACAATAATACCGTATAAGTTTCACTGCTGTTTGCAGGTATATAAGTAATGGAATGTCAATAAGGAAAAAGCTATTGGAAGACGTTGGAAAAATGATGAAATATAACACAAGTATTACAATAGCAAATATAATAAAGAATGGAAAAACGATTTTATCAACGATTACATTTGACATCGATATAAGAAAAAACAGATACCTTCAAAGTGCGCTTCAAAAAAATACTATTTAAAGAACAAACATTGTAGCTGAACGAACCACAGATATGCCTCAAACTGGTATGATGAATATTTCAAGAAAAACAAAACAGACGTCAGTGTAATCAAGCCTAGAACTGCTGGAAAGTAATATACGAAGTGTGTTTATAAGTGTACAAAAATACACCACTGAGGACAATGACAACACGCCTATATTAATTATCAATCAATCAGCACAATAAGTTCTCAATTGCATTGTTTAGAAGTTTCTAAAAATTACCCAAATTTCTGCGTTCTGCATCTTTTTATCAATACGGAAAAGAACATCGAGTTTATCACAATGTCAAAGACGAAAACGGATCATCATCTCGTTGAAAACTATAGACCAATAAAGTGAACATTTTCAATCGGCGAAGAGTACGAGTGAACAATTAAGAAAAGATTAGAATCAATCTTACTTTCCGAATCATACCAAACGGCTAATTTGATTTTAATCATGAAAGACCTACGGTTAAGGTGTTGATTCTTCCAACACTTCCGAAGCTTTTAACAGCGATCGGCATAAAGTTTTATTGTTAGAGTCTTGATCTATTTTCGGAGCTTAGGTTTGAAATGCATGGTTCTATTACGCGCTTTCCGTTCTGAACTTATCAAGTAATTTCATGGTCCATTGAAAATTTATAATAAAAAATTTTAACAGAAATCTGTTATCACAAACTTATACAGGAATTTGTATCAGCAACATATCTTGAGCTATATTTATTTCTCTAACCAAATCATTTTTCGATATTTTTCATTGAGATAGCTTATATAATAAATTTTAATATTTGGTTTTATCTAGTGATTCGGCAAAAAATAGTTATTTTTATTTGAAATCTAAAAACTCATATTTCACATCAGTGTTATGCAACTAATTGTAAATTTCTATGATATTAGTAAGCATAATTTTAAGTATTAAACTCTGCTGCAAACTTAATGGATATAGTGATTCCTTTAGAAATTATTGACATTGTCCTCGGGTTTAATTGAACCAGAAATTTACGATCTTATACTCGGAATTTGGAATCTTAAACTATCTCTGTAGATAAAACACAGACTCCGTTTTCCCCGCGAATCACGTGGACATCACAAAGTTTGAAGACGGAAAGACATCACACGAGACCGTTTCAACTTAAATAATATTTGTTCTAAGTTTTAAATAGTATTAAGTACGTGAGAACATGAAGGTCCCAGTTCCAATTGTGTTTTACATTTTTTTCCTGAAACTCATAAGTCGAAATTAAACACATAAAGTAAAATCATAAATATATCATAACAGCAGATTCTCTACTTCACTGAAAGTTTCCATGCCATAACCAGTCGATGTAACCACTTCGAAAAACTTAGTTTTGAAGTGTTTTTTCGAACTTTTTTACTATTATTATACTAAAAGACTATCGTTTTTTGACGAGAAACACGATTGTGCGTTATGACCTTTTTTTTGAATTGTTCGTTTTATTACACTAAATCGATTAGGAAAAGGAAAAAGCTTGTCTGAAGGAGCAAGATTTGGTCAATTTCAAGATCTTGATAATGGTTGGATAGATGGAAACAATTCGAACATTCATAAACAATGGCTTCAAATTAGTAAATTAGTTGAATAATTTCTATTACTTAACTAATTAAATACCTTTACGGTATATTGAAGATATCAGACATAAAATTGCTTACTCTACTGCTTGATTTGAGCATCGATCATGTAAAAAAAATAAATGTCCAGCTCTACCTAATATTTACGTTCTTTTTCGATAGTATCGCGGTTTTCATGGTTATTTTTCTGCTTTTTTTCCTTGGAGTGCGCGCCTCGGGGCATTAGCCCTCTCCCACTTTTCTTTTACCACTGGCATTTCTTGGGTTCTTTCTAAGTTGCGGAGATAGGCAAGTCGGGGGAGAAATAAGCACGATTCGAGGAGCCTCGAGAGATCCACGACCCCGAGCTGCGTCGAACCGAATTCCCGAAAACTCGTCTCGGCCGTGGGGTTACTGAGCCCTGCGTCGCGACTTCAACCTCTCTCTCCGCCATACCAAGCCCCTCAATAACACCCGAGCCTGAGAATGAGCGAAAACATCCGGTCAACAATTTTGAGCCATTTTGCAATTAAGGGGTAACTACACTGTAAAAGTGTAAAAAACAGTTATTCTATTTTTTTATATAGAAGACAATGTAGTAAGGAAACAATACTTTACGGGATTATTAGACATAAGTTGAAGTATTTTTAAAATTTTTTATTTTCCAACTATTGATTCTTGTGTGATTGGCGAGTTTCTCGATAAAGGACACCAAATTTTCGACAGAACAAGGACAATAATGGATACCAACATTGGAACATGTCAGCTCTCTGAAGTTTGGCGATATTGATATATTTTTTATACGAACTTGCGCAATTGCATGATATCCAATCTAATGATATTAGTTATTTTTCTACAAATAACTGTGAAACTTATTGATTGCGGAATACAATTGACACGACATGTACTTATTACGTCCTTCTTTTCGTTCAAGACGATTTGTCCTTTGAATGGAAAATGTCATCTTTTGCACTTTTCCAGCAATTAAAAAAAACACTATTATAATAACAAATTGTTAAAAAAGTCACGTGACCATATTCTTCACTGACTTTTGTTTCTTTTCCCAAAGTACTTTCTTTTAAATTTTCTTTTTATAAAGAGGTAAAAATGAAAAAAAATCCAAAAGTTGATTCTGTCGGGGTGGCATTTTGCTTGACATTTAAACCTCGGGGTGGAAAACGTGTATGCAGTGACGTTAATGCGTCACGTGGACAACAATAATAAAGGCTTTTGATACAAAATCCAGATAATATGCTAGTACATGTGGATGGTCCTGTGAATTTCAAAACGGAATACCGAAATCACGTTGAAGACTCATCTCTTCGAGAGCCTTATTCAACCCTGGTGGCTCTTATTGTAAACACTGGGTAACATACTGCCGGACATCTTATTTGCCGCCAGTACTACGGCATGTCAATCAAGAGCAGATATCTTTTTGTCTTCATGCTCCCCTGCCAGTTTTCTCAAAGCACACGTTAAAACAACGCTCTTGCCTTCTCCTCCTATCTCTTTCGACACTTTCGACAAGAACAGAAATACATTGAACTATACGTATACCATTCACGTGTCACCTCTTTGTCCATTCACGTGACACTTTACCAGATTAAACTTCACTTGTGATTCTTTTTTCATAAAAAAATCACTTATAAGTATACTTCAAACAGTAATTACATAATTTAACATTTTCTTTTAACCAGGATTTGAGAGTCTATGAATTCTACAATGATCATACAGTATCATTGCAAACGGTACCTAGCATCATTAGACACCCATGAAAAAAGAGAACCCATATGATGATGGTTATAAAAAAGGTTTTGTTCTACATAACATATGCAACTTCTAGGACAGAAAGTACTTGCTACTCGAAATTTATTCTTATTGATATGAATGACCATGAAAACAACGTTTTTAATTTCGTGCAATCGCAGTGGATCTATTGTTCAAGAATTAAAGATGTTTCGGACATCTATACATATATAGGTTATAGAATACCGATGGATCTTTTATAAGTTGGACTTTCAGGATTTCTATATTCTGATCGCAGCGCATCTATCAAGTATCTATTGAGAATTCCAGACTAACTGATACAGTTGATGGGGGGACTATTTGAAATGACTCCTTGGTCTGAGAAAGTAATTGAATCGTTAGAAAATGAGTTCTTAACTGATATATTTAAATTTGTCCCTATCATCATCTATTTTCATCTCATGAATCCATGCAAAAAATTTTCAACAATATTTTTTATTGATTTCGAATCCCAAAATAATTTCTTATGATGGTTTGACCAAAGACTTCATTACTTGACGCACTTTATTAGTTTTTCAAAAAAGTTTTTTTGAACTACAATGCAACTTAAATAATCTTATGTACAGTCGAATCTCGTTATAAGACCCCTCATTACAAGACCCACCTCATTATAAGACCGAGCGTCACCTTATTACCAGACCCTGTCGTGTTCCCCCACTCTCCGAATACTGCCGCGCACTCGAGATGCGCATAATTTTCTCCTCCGTGTGCTGTCACGTGGGGATGAAGGGGAAAAGTTCTTATAACGAGGTGCATTTGCACAAACCCGGGTCTTATAACAAGGTTGGACTGTACACCCAAAATCCATGAACTTGAACAGAATCGATAAATCAGAAAAAGGATGTTCCAATCTTATCAATTTGACTGGACTTTTCACATCACCATCATATTGATAGAAGGCCCTTTAACATTTTTTCAATGTAAAACCTCCTTTGATTGCTTTACATTAACTTCGATTATTCTATTTTTAAATCGGTTTTCTACTGAAGAGCCATAAAAACTCGATAAATGCGAACATCAGTTGTGCACATACAATAGCGTGTAAGAGTAAAGAGCACGTTATGTAGATTGGTATTATGCGAGGCAGGCATATCGCAACGATGAGAATTTCCGTAAGAGAGGAGAGAAGGGAGGGAGGAATGGTGCATGTATGCGAGCCTTCTCGGTTCCCCCGGTTTTTATCAAGGTCGGCTCGTGGCTGCACCGCGCACACGTACGCATCGGACACATCCTCCGGACGATCCGGCGGGTTCTCCGAGCCACGCATCGTACGCGAGATCGGCAAGACACGCCAGATCGAGAGGTCAGCAGCACAAAGAGCATTCCGGGAACCACCTCGCAAACGCGTCAACCCGCTTGGAGTGCGACCGGACAAAAAAATAATAAAACAAAAAATGTGAAAAAGAGAAGAGGGAATATTGGGTTGACAGGAGCGTTGAGAGCATCGGCTAACTTGTTGTTGCCACAATCTGAATTGTGGTCATTGTTATCCGGTAATTCGTGAGTAAATGGACTACTTTTAATCCGTTTTTTTTCTTATCAAATAGTTTTAAGTAGTTTTCATCATTTAACCAAGTACCACTGTTGAATTGGTTATTAATTTGCGATTTGGTTCATGCAACACCGACGTTTAGAAACAAACAAATCAATCTAAATCAATCTCCGGTTGTTTTTAAAGTCTGCATGATGTCAGCAGAAATCCAGAACATGCTAATGATAATCAGTTTGTTTATTTGTCTTCGTAGTATTGTACAATCCTAATGTATAGACACATGCAATGTCATGTGTAGTAATGCAACCACGCATATAGTTGTACATCCAATGGTACAACCACGTATGTTACATAATCTTTCATATTCCTTGTTAGATAGGAAGAGATGTTATTGCAAACTTGAAGAAACAAAAAGAAATGGGAGTAAGTGCTCAAAGAGTAGAGTGGTGCAGTTAGATGGTTGGTAAATCTATCAAAGGCGTGAACATTGAAAAAATGATGGAGATGCAGACAGTAAAAGAAGCAGGCTGGTTGGCTCTAGTTCATTCCAATGTCAGCAAAAGTTGTCAGCAAATCGAGGATATGCTAATGTTAATCATTTTGTTTATTTGTCTTGAAAGTATTGTATAATCGTAATGCATAGATACATGTAATGTCATACGTAGTAATGCAACCACGCATACAGTTGGATATTCAATGATGCAACTATGCATGTTCCATAGTCTTCTATTTTTCTTGCTAGATAGAAAAAGATGTCGCTGCAAACTTGACGAAGAAAGAAGGCGTGATGAAGCATAACAGAAAGAGAGTAAGTGCGTTAAGAGCAGAATAATGCAGCTGGAAGGTTGGTAAATCTATCAAAGACGCGAACATTAAAAAAATAAAGGAGATGGAGCCACTGCCAGGCAAACTAAAAACAAACAGGATGGTTGGTTCTAGTTCAATCCAATGTCGGAATAAGTTGTCAGCAAATCCAGTATATGCCAATGTTAATCATTTTCTTTATTTGTCTTCAAAATATTGTATAATCCTAATCCATAGATACATGTAGTGTCATACGTGTAATGCAACCACACATACAATGCATATATAATGGTGCAACTATGCATGTTGCATAATCTATCTTTCTTGCTAGATAGAAAGAGATGTCGCTGCAAACCTGAAGAAGAGAGAAAGCGTGATGAAGCAAAATAGAAAGAGAGTAAGTGCGTTAAGAGCAGAACAATGCTGCTGGAGGGTTAGTAAATCTATGAAAAATACGAACATTGAAAAGATGAGGGAGATGGAGGCACTGCCAGACAAACCGAACAGAAAGAGACATAAGCTGTTGATGGTGTTTCGTCGATGCTGGTGGGATGGTTGGCTGTGGCTTTTATTTCACTAGGAAGAGCGAAGGTTCGAAGGACTCGCGGGAAAGAGATGAGGCGATCTCTCGACGAGTGTGCATCGGGAAGAGAGAGAAGCGAGCATGAGGGAAGAATCGTCGGAGAAACAGCAGAAAAAACAAGGAGGAGATTATAGGGTGGGGTGGACGAGATCGACGGGTGAGGAGGGGACGAAGGGAGGGAAGGTGTAGAGGTTAGTAGCATTGGAGCGGTTGGCCGTGTGACCTTGTGTACACGCTGCGCCGACTGCGTCTGGCCCGATGCGCCAGCACGTCGCGATCCCTTCCTTCGCTACCGCATCACTACCACTAACCAATTATTATAACTTACTCACCAGACACTCCGTTCCCATCTTTTACTCTCAGCACAATTTTATCCTTCATTTTTGTCTTCTTCATTGAATACAAATGAAAAAAATCCAAGTCGTAAATATTTATCATTGGGTACTATAAATGTACTTAGTAATTCCGGACAATTGGATGAATTAGAAAAAGATGTGGTCTCGTGTTCTCGGTCGTTTCATCTCGTTTCGTGCAAACCTCAAGCGAATCCAGCTTATGCTCGAACAAGAGACAAGATCCATACTCATGTTTATAAATAAAACTTTCCTCTCGAGCTTCAAGAGAAGACGCACGAAGGACCAAGCGCGAGATCTTCAAGGACTCCGAGAATTGCATTTTTTCCGAGATTTCAATCGATCGAACTCGACATTAGCTTCTCATTCTTCAATTTCAATTCTAATTAGACAATAATCGTTTGATCTGAAAGAAAGATGTGGCTTATCCAATGAAGTAAGTATGTTCATTTGTGTCCCAGAGTGTCTCTAATTTTTCTATACGGTAATAATCGAGCTGGAGTGACCAACTCTGGCGAGTAAAACTCGGTTGCATTACATCAGCGAAGACACGACCGGAGTGACGATGATGCACTCGCCAGTTCTTTCTCCACCGGCGAATACACGAATACGATCACGGTGTCACGACTGTGTGCGCTTCCTATCGCATCAAAGTGAACCATCGAGAAGCAACAACGAAGAGCGGGCGAGGGAAAAAAAAGAACCGAGTAGAATAAGAAAGAGAAAAATGAGGATAAGAAGAGGGAGGATAAGAGAGGAGGAGAGTCTTCGAAGAGAGTATGCGCGTGAAGGAGGGATGATCTCACATTCGAAGAATGTGGTCCGGACGTTTGGCCTTCTCCTCCCGAAAGTGCATCGAGCTCTCGGCGACGTCGTCGTTCGCTCTCGTCGGCGAGTTCTTTCTCCCCTCTCCTATCTTCTTTTTTACCTCGATCCTCGATGTTCCTTTTTTCCTAGCGAAGCGATGCACAAAATCTCTGATGGATCCGCATTGAAATCAAACTGCATTCAATATCGATACTTTCGTCGAAAAATTCTCAAATCTGAACACTCCCATTTTCGTTATTGTTATCCGCAATGCGTTTTTCTCGAAACTCGTCATGTTTGAAAAAACGATCATGAAGCATTTAAGCGATAACGAACGATTACTTATATGGTCTCTCCCAGGATAAAAATTTTCCAAATCAAAAGTCGCCGTCCAATCGCGCAAATTAATTTCCGAGACATCAAAAAATAAATTATTACACGTCGCAAAAAGTAGCGAGTAAAAAAATATATTTTTATTCGTGCTCTGGGTATCGCTCGATCGGACTTGGCCCACTGCGTAGTTTTATCTACAGCACATCCAAAGGATATTCAATGCGCGATGGTCCAACATGCCGCCTACAAAAGAAACTCCAAATAAAAAATTTCCATCAAAATATAAAATTTAATTAAATAAATCAATCAATTTATTTGTTTAAAATTAATAATATTTGTTTAATATTGGTTTGCAGAGCTTCGCAGTGGAATGAAATTGTCGAATTTCAAAAGGAAGGTCCTTTTGAGGGATAGACATCGCGAGCGGCGAGGAGATGCGGGGGCGTGTTGGTGAGAGCGGAGGGCTCGAGAGCAGAAACGCCGGGGTTGCGCGTTCGGCATGCAGAGAAAACGGGCGCGCCCGTCTCTCTTTTCTCCCATTCCGCCGCTGCACATCGGCCCGAGTGGTAGACGTTGACGCCGAGATTATCGTGTGGGAGGCTATTTAACATTGCCACCGGGAGGGAGGGGAAAGGAGAAGGAAGACGAAGAAGAGAGAGAGAGAGAAGAGACGATGAAGAAGCCAGAGGCTAACAACACACAGCTCTTACGATAGAGCAAGGTGCAACGCTCGCGAACCTATCTCCCTCCTTCTTTTCTCTTTCTTCCCGCGTTTTTTCTTTCTCTCTCTGTTTTTCGCAGTGGCTTCGATCGCGCCGGCTCGGAGAACGCGCCGATTCACCAGCCAAGGTCACCCGGGTAATGTCCCGATGCCCCCTAAGCAGGACAAATTCAGCTAGCGCGAGCGCGAATTCGCTGCTTCTGCTTCTCCCAAACTCTCATTCCCTCCCTGCCGCTTCCTCAATCCCTCTCCGGACAAACACGAACACGCGAGCGCTTCTCGCTCGCACGAATAACTTCGCCGAGAGCGAGAGCGAATTTCATGAAAGAGAGAGAGAGAGGAAACGACGATGAACGATTACCATAAAAAATGAGTAAAAAAATCTGTTCCGAGAGTATAACGTTGGAATGAACTAACGAGGAGGATAAAGTTGGAGTTTACGAGAATCGCGACGGAATCATTGAAAGTCGACGATTTTGGGTAAAAAAAGAGCTGACGATCACCGTATGAATATTCAAGAAGATCAATTGGCATACCGACACCTGACTGTTCACGTCGATTATTCATCGTTAGCTATGTATATTGTGAATTAAAAAATAATTGAACTTGACTCGGGAGATCCAAAAAGTAACGTGTTGCGTTCAAGGTTGAATGAATAATCGATCGTTCGCTCGAGCGATGACTGATAATGAAGATGTCTTGCATCAAATTTCATCAGCGATCATCATAAACTTCAGATTAATCGATCGTTCCGATAATTTTCGGGCGTCATCGACTTTTTTAGGCTTAGCAAGTAAATCTGGAAATATGTGAATTAATCTTGAATTCTGGAAATTCAAGGATCAACACTATCTCTAGATTTCGATCCGCGATCCTAATGATTAAAGTGCATCGTCATCGGAACTTCTTAATGCGTCAAAATCGGCAAAAAGTAAGTATTTAATATGGATATTGATGATGAAATGGTGATAGCCTATATCCATCAAGAATTATCACTATCTCCAGGATGGAATGGGAGACGTCATGTATTTACTTCCATCAAGGATCATTATTATATCTAGATTTCGATCCGCAATCCTAATGATTAAAGTGCTCATCGGAACTTCTTAATGCGTCAAAATCGGCAAAAAGTAAATATTTAATATGGATATTGATGATGAAGTTGTGATAGCATATATTCATCAAGAATCATCACTATCTCCAGGATGGAATGGGACATGTCATGTATTTACTACCATCAAGAGGATTACTATTATATCTAGATTTCGATCCGCAATCCTAATGATTAAAGTGCATCGTCATCGGAACTTCTTAATGCGTCAAAATCGGCAAAAAGTAGGTATTTAATATGGATATTGATGATGAAGTTGTGATAGCACATATTCATCAAGAATCATCACTATATCTCCAGAAAATAACCCACAATTCCGCTAATTGTGGAACGTCATCGGAATTCCGTGATATTTCAAAAGAATCTGATATAATCCTTTAATTCAACGCTTTAAGCTCCTGCACGGGGGTAATAATTCCATTTATTTCATATTCATCATCAATGATCATTCTACGTACAAATCAAACTAGAATTTTAATGATATGCAAGCATTATCAATTCTTCTATACTGGATGAGGAAAGTTTGAAAATGAAATGTAGATAGTAAAATTGTAAGCAGTATGACTTTTGTATTAATGAACGTTCATTGTATCTTCAAATCGATTTAAACGAAGAATTTTGAAATGTATCATCAAAATTTCTCAAAATTTCAAATGAATCTGGAAAACTGATTCCACTTATATTCATCAACGATCATTCTGGTCACGAACCAGATCACAATTCCAATGATATCCAAGCATTTTAAATACTTCTACATCGAATCAAATAAATTTGAAAAAAGAAATATGTAGTAAAAATTAGATTGCAATATCATTTTCGTAACAACGTTCATTCTATCTTCAAATCAATTCGGAATTCTGGTGATATTGGATTATTTAATCAAATATCAAGCAAATTAGAAAAACCGATTCCAATTATATTCATAAACGACCATTCTAATTGCAAATTAATCCACAATTCCAATGATATCCAAGTATTGTCAATACTTCTACACTAAATCAAATAAATTTGAAAAAAGTAGTATGTAGCCAAAACTTGATAGCAATATCACTCTCGCATTCAGTAACGTTGATTATATCTGGAAATCAATCCGGAATTCTGATGACATCATTTTTATTATTATTTATTATATCATAAAACTTTTCCAAAACCTCAAACAAATTAAGAAACTGGTAATAATTCAACTTACATTTATTAACATTCATCCTGTCTGTATAAATACACCCACGCTTTATATTCAAGGAAAACTGTTGTCGTGGTATAATAAATAGTTATCTATCTGTCTGTCTATCTATCTATCTAAATAATTTTATAATGGAGGCAAAATGACCCCCCCCCCTCAAAATTTCAATATCCATACATTTTTGGGGGCAAAATGGGCCCCCCAAAATTTCGACAGAATAACATCTTTGCCCGAAATTTGTCTACTCAACAATACTAACAAACAATATCCAATCAGAATAACAATATCGAGTAGACAAATTATGAGCAGAGATGTTGTTCTGCCAAAATTTCAATAGATATTCATAAATTTTTGGGGGCGAAATCTGCCCTCAAAATTGTTGACACACAAAGTGTTTAGGATGTAAAATAGGCTTTGAAACCCAACAAATATTTTTGCGCCAAACTTGTTAGTAAAATTTTTGTTTTATAGAAACGGTTAAAAAATTACATATGATGAAGGATAAACTAGGCAATGAGTTCAACAGCATTATTTATTACATTCTTTCTTTAAAAACGATTTCTTTTATAGAAACGAAATAATCAAAATATAAGAGACTAAAGCCAGTTCATCACACTAAGGATTCTAACATTTCTTCCTTAAGGGGCTCATTTTGCCCCCCCCCCCCCCTTCCCCTATAGTAAAGTTGATAGCAATACCACATTCGGATTCAGCAACAATCATTCCATCTCCAAACTATTTGAGGATTGCAACGAAATCAGAACATCATCGAAATTTGTCAAAACTTCAAAAAAACCTGGAAAGCTGGAAAATAGTCTGGAATTTCGAAAAGTTAACGGACTAAAAGTGGAGAGCGGAGGGTGCCGAGTGTATTGGATGATAGAGAAAAAGAGAGTGGAGAGCGAGATGTCGCGTTATGCAACGGCGCGCCACGAATAACGAGACGGAGAAGACAAAGAAGAGGAGAAAGAAGAAGAGGACGGGAAAGCTCATCGGTGATGCGCCGCAAAACTTCGTCGCACACATGCACAAACGTGCTCGCTCATTTCTTTGTGGCTCTTGTGTGGCGTCGACCAACACTCCCGAGTCGCTAAATACGGGCGAGCAGACGCGCCTGCCGTTGCAGCGAGCGAAACGTCGTCGTTCGCGGTGACCCTCGAGCGCGATACCAGAGAGGGGCGAATGCACTCGCTCGATCCTCTCAAACTCTCCGCGTCTCATCTCCCCGCTGTCTCACCAAATCTTTTCTTCGCAAACTCAAAACTCTTTCTCTCTCTCTCTGATCTTCCTCAATAAAAGAGCCAAAGTCATCAGATTTTTAAAAAATTATGAGCCAAGATCACGAAGCGGGTCCGTGACTCCAGTTTATCATTCTCTATTACAATATCTCAAGTAAATCAAAGAATTTATTATCAAATATTTGATTATGTATAAAATAATGAAAAATATTTGTCAGATCTTATTCGAAATGAAAATAATTTTCAAAAAATATTCCAGCTAGAAAAAAAAATCAAAAAATCGATATTTTTTTTATCAAAACTCGTCCTGGATGTGTTTTCTATTTTTTGCGTTTTTTTTCGAAGAATCCATTAAGTCAAGTTTATATTATTGTGGTCGAGTTCCGGCGATGATTGAACAGACGTGTATTTCGCTCGAGTCTCGCATGCACGCTCAGCAGAAGCACTTTGGATCGTTCAAGTTAAATTTTGCAACGTATTCAGCGTGATGAAGTGGAAGAGCAAGAGAGAAGGGAGAGAGGAAGAAAAAAAATGGCGAGAAGGAAAGAAGAGAGCGAGAGAGAAATAAAAGTTGATGGTTGTGTGATCTTATTCAAGCTGGTCCAGAGGATACTGCGCCATCGACCTTGGCGTGACTCGCGATATTCTATATATGTATGTTGGCTGCAGCGCTTACCCCGGCGAGAGGAGAAAGAGGAGGCCGGGAGACGAGAGGAGGGTCGTTAACTCGATATTCGAGACGAAATTTTCGCTCTCGGTGACCTTGTGGTCCAGCGAATCTCTCTCTTTGTTTCTCTTTCGCTATTTCTCTCCCAATTTTGTGCATGCAATTTGCACGTAATAGGACGAAGAACGGAGGAAGAGGAAGGAGCAACGGAGAGATGATAGAGGGAAAGAAGAAGCGTTACGCGTTCGCTTTGTTCATATCTTTTGAGGAAATCATAAGATTTTCGTCTCGTCAACGTTTCTTGTCATCGTTCAACGCGACATTTTGGAATCGTATCAAAAAAACATCCACGAGAGAGAACAATAATTTCTTCCTTCATTCTCATTTTTTTGTCTCTTTTATATTCTTTTTCTTCTTTAACTCTTTGAATATTTCACTCCAACTTCCGGCCTTCCTGAAAATTTGCGGCACGTTCGAGATGCGAGCGATCAGGGGAGGAAACATTTCGTGAATCTCCGCAGCCAATATCGCCTGATTTATAAAAAGCTGGATAGAGAGCGAGAGTGATAAAAAAAAGTGAAGAGGCGGGAAGAAAAAAAAACAGCAGATATTTTCTTTGTGCTCGTTTCATCCGGCGAATCTGTAAAGTCAGAGAAATTGGATTCTGTCCAGAAACGAGACGGGAAGAGAGAAAGAGAGGGTGAGAAGAAAAAGATTATTACGATACGCGAAATTCCGAGTGCGAGGAAAAGAGCTTTTCAATGAATTCCTCGAATCCCTCGCGCCTTTTATTTTCGTCCGTAATTCCTGATCATGAAAGTGACAAACACCTGAAAGAGACATTTGGCTTTGCTTCTCATCACTGAAATACATCTGAAAGAGACATTTCTTCAGAATCCTGATCATTGAGAGACACCCTATGGAAGAAACAGAGAAAAGTTATTGGAATAGTCAAAATTCTAAATACGACGAAAAGAGCTTTTCAATGAATTTCTCGAGCCTTTCATTTTCGTCCGTAATTCCTGATCATCCAAAGACTCCTGAAAGAGACACTTGTCTTTGCTTCTCATCACTAAAATACATCTGAAGGAGACATTTCTTCAATATCCTGATCATCCAAAAACACCCTTCGAAAGAAAAAGAAAAAAGTTATTAAAATAGTAACAATTCTGAATACGAGGAAGAGAGCTTTTCGATGAATTCCTCGAATCTCGCGCCTTTTATTTTCGTCGGCAATTCCTGATCATCCAAAGATACCTAAAAGAGACACTTGTATTGTCTCCTCATCGTTGAAATACATCTGGAAAAGATATTTCTTAAATATCCTGATCATGAAATGACATCTTATGGAAGAAAAAGAGAAAAGTTATTAAACTAGTCAAAATTCTGAATACGACAAAAAGAGCTTTTCAATGGATTCCTCAAATCTCTCGCGCTTTTTTTGTCCGTAATTCCTGATCATCCACAGACACTTGAAAGAGACACTTGTCTTTTTTCCTCATCGCTGAAATACATCTGAAAGAGACATTTCTTTATTATCCTGATCATTCAAAGACATCGTATGGAAGAAACAGAGAAAAGTTATTGAAATAGTCAAAATTCTAACACTTGAAAGAGACATTTTTTATTTCATCAAACACATCCGAAGGAGACATTTCTTCAATATCCTGATCATTTAAAGATATCCTATGGAAGAAAAAAAGAAAAATTGTTAAAATAGTCAAAATTCTAAATACGACGAAAAGTGCTTTTCAATGTATTCTTCGAATTTAACGTGTCTGTTATTTTCGTCCGTAATTCTTTATCATCCAAGGGCACTTGAAAGAGACATTTGTCATCTCATCAAACACATCTAAAAGAGACATTTCTTCAATATCCTGATCATCAAGACGTTAAAAAAAATTGTAGAATTTAAAAATAGCTCCAAAAGTGATGAAATGACAAAAATTATATGATGTCATTTTGTAACCAAGTAAAAAATCTATTAAAATTGTTGCACAGATTCCACAATTAAAAATTGCAGGTACGGGTAATTTCGAGTTTATAATAAGAAAACTCTTCGTCTGACGACTATTTCTTCGAAAGCGAACACATCACATAACCGATAATCTCGTATTTTTCAAAACTTGATGCTGATGATGGTTAGCGGTTTGGTATGAGAGAATAGAAACAGATTACATGACAGCCGAGTCGAGAAAAAAGAGTGTGCAAGCGAAATGATAAAAAGGAATAAACGAGTGTCCGTGGAAGAATGAAATTGCGCAACAAACTTATTTCTTCTATCCATTAGAATGCGTCATCCTGATGAATCCATCACGTTATTGCTATACTTGCGACGAGCGATGACAGAGATCGAGGAGATTCCATCGATCTGTCATTCTGCAATTATGCAACCAATGATAGATATTTGTACCAACATCCACAGAGTCAATTTTCCCGAAGTAATAATTAACTCCATTTAACTATATAAACGAATTGATCATTGATCAAGATTTGAGGTTGATGAAAAACAAGGTGAAACAATCTTGACTCCGAATGCCATGGAACTCCAGTCATTATTTCCGTCTGCAAAAATATCATTCCATCTGCATATATTTGGTACATATGCAGACAAAATTGGTGTCTCGTACGTGTTTTCGCATTCGAAGCAGCGCGACCAGCCGATAAACGCGCTTACCTACCTATGACGCGTTATCGTCCAAACAATCATTTGCATAAACCCTAACTCCGAGTAACAAACATCTTTGTTTTTCTCCAATGCGAAATTGCTGTTACGTCAATGTAAACGCGACACGTTGAGATTTTCAAGAGTGCGCTCATTGCCAGACGCACCGCATCATACTTTCATCATATATTTTCATCAGATCTTTTAAACTCTTTACGTACAATCCATGTCAGAAATATGTTCAGAACGAAAATTTGCGAATTTTTTTACTTTCTAGTCTTTTGAAATGGTTCTGAATTTTTTGTGTATTAGCTACAATAGTGATTAACAACTTCTGATCATTAATTTAACCATTTTGACAATTAACATTGTTTAAACAATTAAAGTAGAAAATTTTAGTGTAATGATTTCAAATTTTGAAATTAGCATTTAACATTCGTATAAAACATATACAAAAAATTTTACGGAGATGGTACCTTTTTTGTTTATGTTTAGAACATTTATATAAATTTTGCATAAAACACAATGTTGAGGAGGAATGGCAGGTACAATCCATGTCAAATGTATGTTCAGAACGTAAATTAGCGAATTTTTAGCTTTCTAGTCTTTTGAAAGGGTTCTAAATTTTTTGTGCATTAGCTACAATAGCGATTAACAACTTCCAATTGTTAATTAAACGATTTTTACAATTAACATTGTTTAAACAAATGAAATAGAAAATTTAAGTGAAATGTTTTCAAATTTTTGAATTGGCATTGAACACTCATATGGAACATAAAAAAAATTTTACGGAGATGGTACTTTTTTGTTTATGTTTAGAACATTTATATAAATTTTCCATAACACGCAATTTTAAGGCGAAATGACAGGTACAACATATGTCAAAAGTATGTTCAGAATGAAAATTTACGAATTTTTTGCTTTCTAGTCTTTTGAAAGGGTTTTGAATTTTTTGTGTATTGACTACAATAGCGATTAACAACTTCCGATTATTAATTAAACCATTTTAACAATTAAAATTGTTTAAACAATTAAAATAGAAAATTTAAGTGAAATGCTTTCAAATTTTTTAATTAGCATTGGACACTCATATGAAACATAAAAAAAATTTTACGGATATGCTATCTTTTTCGTTTATGATTGGAACATTTATATGAATTTTCCATAAGACAGAACATTAAATTTTAAAAGTTTGAAAGTTGATAACTTTAAAACCATTCAGTGCATCATTCTCAAATTTGGCACAAGGATTTTTTAGCCATTTTCAAACAAGTCTACAAAATTTTAACTTTTTTACCAATTTAAAAATATGGGCAATTCCTCCTTAATTAAGCAAAGCTATCATTTATTCGTTCGTCTCATTGACTTTTTATAACTCGAGAAACTTTGGTACCATTTTATCCTTTTTTTGCCAGTAACGAGTGAAAGAAAATACTTGAACGTTATAAATATGAAGAGTGCATAAAACTGGTATAAATTTGCCACATTTTGGTGGCTCCTTTATGACCTATGCTTCGCCACAAAGGCAAAACCTCACGACGATGAAGCTCACCGAGTTATTTTCGTCGTTATGTATATACCGGGCTGCAAAAAGCGTCGATGCGTTCCACAACGACCGACGACCCTCCGCTTTCCGTGTGCGAATGAATTCTCGTTGTTTTTTTCTCCACCGCCTCTCTATAATCATCAATAAAAGTCTCGTAGCCAATCAACGAAACGTTCGATCGAAACTTCGTCAATTCGTGGAACTTTTTTTTATTACGAATATTCATCGAACTTTATCGAATTTGTTGCAATATGTGATTCTTTATTCTTCCAATTGGTCCCTTGTTTGCCTCATTCTTGTTTTTCATCGTCGCCGAGAAGGCGGCCACGAAGAAGCGAACGAGCGAGCGAGTTGACGTGACCTTGCTTTGTCACTGACCTGTCCTAGCCGTCGCGGCTGCGCCGGTGGTCACGACGCGTTCACGGACACGAGAGAAATAAAACCCATATACACATTTCATCTCTCGACCTGTAAGATCAAGAGAGAGGAAGAGAGAGAGAGAGAGAGATGAGGAGAGTCAGGAATCCGTCGCCTTCGCAGCTTCGCCAAAACGCCCATCCGCCTCGGAACATCAAAAGCGCAATAAAATTATTTCCAGTTATCGCCTATTTTCGTCCAGCTCCGATAAATTTGCATTTTTAATCCTGCCCACGTATCAACAACCAAAGCAGTTCTTTAAATAAATTTATGCGCATCGATTTGCAAGAAATCCAATGAAAAAAATTTTTTTTGGAGCAGAGAATAAAATGAATAAAATTAATTCGATTCCGACGATGATGGAATTCTGGGAAACATTTTGGAGAATAATTAAAATTATTGATTTGAATATAGGGAAGGGGGTGGAGGGCGAAAATAGGATACTTGAGAAAAATTTCCGATTTCAAGGGCTTAAGGTGGCTGCCTACCAAATCAAAAAACTAGAGAAATGGATGAAACTTTGCGAGGATCTTATTTAAGTAGTATCAGACAACCTCGCAAAATTTC
>JAPYYX010003470.1:0-10837 GCA_030522605.1 Cremastinae sp. B BG-2022a | reverse complement strand
TAAGCGGTCACCCATCCAAGTATTGGCCGCGCCTAATGCAGCTTAACTTGTGGGACCGCCGAAACTCCACACCAACCACGGGCCTACGACTGTCGGTTTCATAAAATATAATTATTTACTTTTATTTTGCTTGGTTCAATTTTTTGTACACTTGACGAAGCAATTTTTGAAATTTTATAACTTTCTAAAACACAAAAAGTATAAAAATAAGTCAAATTACTTATAAGGTAGTTCTGTCGGTACAGTCAAATCCAAAAATTTGTTCTTGGCTTATCTTTGTACCGTGTCAATTTTGAGCTTATTGCGTATTAAGAAATGTTGTTGCAAATTGATTCAGGAACAACATACTCGAAAATCAAGATTATCTAACATGACCTTGAGTTTCTCAGTATGTAAGAAAATCATGAAAAATAAAATCTTACGATTTTTTCAAAAAACTAAAGAAAACTTTTTTCAAGTACTAGAAAGAGCTATGCAAAATTTCGAGACGTTTCACCATCTAGCCAAAATATTTTGGATTCAAATCGCAATATTTAACAAAAGTGCTCTTATTATGACAGAGAGCTAAAAATTAAAATTCTCAAAAATAAATATCTCGATAACTGCGTGGTGAAACATTTTAAAATTTGGTACACGTATGCAGGTCACATCAAAGAAGGTTTGTGCAAAATTAAAAAAAAATCCTAAGAAAAAAAAAATGACAGAACTACCTTGAGTGTAATCAAACTTCCTAATTAAAATTTAGGTTAAGTTATGAAATTTAAAATCTGTCGAAAAAAAATTTTAAATTCATTTGCAAATACACAAATTAAATTTAATTTGTGCATTTGTAAATTATAAAATACAAGAAATACGTGTTTTTTTACAAAATTTTTAACTTATATCATTAACGTATTAGTTAATGAGAATAAAAAGTAATCAGGAAAGAAGACGTGTTTGTAATTTGGAAACGTGATTTTTTTCACTTTCTCCGAAGACCAGGGCCACCGCGTACCGCATTGATATCCTCAATATGTAATTTTAAATACACGTTGTTTCGAAAAGATAAAAAAAATTTACATGGGTACAACACGTTTTATATAATTATTCATGATTTTTGTATACCAAAAGCAAAAAAAAAAATTCGAATTCGGGACATTTTCAAATGTTGCATCCATTATGACATTTCGATGCATCGCAAAAAAAAATTTTTTCATCAATGAAAAAAGCCGAATACTTATGTAGTAAATATCCAGCGCTATAATATAAAATATTACATGATTTTTTAAAACACATAGTAAATTAATACATACTCGAATCATATCATTTTAAAATTATGCATCCACCATGACATTTCAATGCATTTTTGTGCATTTCAAAAATTAATTTTTTTATCAGTGTTTTGGTTTTGTAATCATAAGTTTGTAAATTTATTAACATTGTTTTTACGTTCGGATAGTGTTTGAAGTTTATAATGTATTAGACCGTGGATAGTTTTATGTTTAAAAAAATTATCGTGTGAAAAATTGACTTTGTAATTTGTATTTTAATATCGCCACAGAATTATTTAAACATTTTTCTGTTGTCTTTAAATGCATTTTCGACTTCCATCTAAATTTAATTTCGTCATCTAAAAATATTCTTTTAAGAATATTTTAAGAAAATAACAAAATAAAAAAAATAAAAAATGAAATAATACAAAGCAGGGTCGTCAATGAACGATGACTCGTGCGTCCCTCATCGTGGGTGGCGACTCTCTCCCCTTTCACAAAATTAACAATTATCTACTTTGGCTTCGTCCTATAATTCTCGCCTATCTCATTTATAAGAGGAAACACAATGATGATTTATATTCTAGGACTCGAGGCATGAAAGCTTTTTTTTTATTTAATTTAATAATACAAATTTTTTTGTAATTATAAATTTTTATAATTTTTATAATGTGTAATTGCAATAAACTAATATGTACTTTGCATTTATGTAATATGTAATTCGTCCTACAATATTAACAAATCTAATTTTTGAAAGGAAACTGAATAAATTATATTTTAGACTCGAACAAGTCACAGAGCATTTTTAATATCAAATTATGATAATTATAATAATAACAAAAACAGTCAGATTTACAAAAAGCGGTAGACCAAAAAAAACTACCAGGAAAAAAAACAAACAATAAAAGAGGGAAACGTGAGAATCGTTCGATAGTCGAGGATTAAATGGTATGAACGTGCTCCAATAACCTTTCGCCAGACTTACATCCCCATCCTCGTTTCCTTTTTTTCCATCTCCTAAAACCGAAAATTGATGATCTCCTTAATATCATTATTGTAATCTATACAACTGGACAATAAAATTTTTCTTTGAAGAAATTTGCTGTTTACAAATTTATTTATTGTAATTTAATATTTAATACAATTTGTAGTTTTTTTTTATAATTATTGTTTGTTTGGCAATATAAAATATTCAAAATTTAAGGTATAAATAACGTTCTTGGAGTTTAAGACGAGAGTCTCGACGGGGATATGAATAGTTAGATTATAATGGGTGGTGTTTATATGAAATTTCTACATGGGAAATACCGAGTGTCCCGAAAGAATGTCCCAAAATTTTCGATTCAAAATTAAAAAAAGGATTTTTAATTAATTGAAAAATTAGTGGCGAAATTTAATAGTTGTACTCAAAAAATTACAAAATTTGTAATGATCTTAATTTATAATTAGTTTAGTCATTTAAAAAAAAAATTATTCAAAAGTTTAAGAAAATAAATGTATAAATTTTGGTTCGAGTTTTACAATAATAAATTAAAAATTTTACAATAATAAAAATAACGTAATGTAGCGTACAATTTCTGGTCGCAACAGTTGGGACACTCTATGTGCACGTATCGAGCGTGAACGAGCAAATGCAAAGTCTAACAGGATAATGGATGTCGCAGCTAAATTATTGTACAAACCAGCTGATAGTGTGCGGAGCACTCTCTTTCGGGACTTGGAGTTTTTCACATTTTATTTTATCAGAGACGAAAAATAATCGCGAGACTTTAATAAATAATGAGCGATAAATGTTATTTTTTTATAATACGAAATATATAACAATGTATTTGTTCTCGAAATGTTAAACATTTTAAACAAAAGATTCAATTTAACATAATTTAATTTCAAAATTATTTTTCGTAGGCTATATTTAAAAACTAGATTTAATTAACGTTATTTGAAAAATCTTTATTAACGAAAAATAAATGAAGTTCAATTTTACAGTTTTTCTATTTTTTTTTTCTAAGAAATGTTTTCCTTTATAAAAAGATGATGAAATAAGTTATTTAAGGCTCATTTTCATTCAGGTGTTTAATCTCGTTCACATGAACATGTCGTCGTATCCAGGAGGCGGAGCTTCGTCACCGGTGTTTCGGAAGTGTCCACGTGGAGGATTCACCATGGGTCCGATAGGATCGAATCTTGCGCCAGGAGGAACCGCACCTCTAAATATATAAATTTTTTTAATTTTAAAAATATTTATATATGACAACAGTAACATTAATTATCAGAATTTTACGAAAATAGTCATGAAAACTTGAGTGTAATGAACAATATTGGAATACGTGTTAAAAAAACAAGATTAAATTTCAAAACATAATAAATTAATTCAATTAGACATCTGTATTCTTGCTAACCGTGGAAGTATTTCAGGGCCTCCTGCGAACGGCGGAGGAAGACCTCGCTCTGGTGTAAAGGGATCAAATATCATTCCTCCACCCGGACCGCCGAATGGATCAAGATCCGCTCTTCCGATGTTCCTGGGATCGGCTAGAGGATTCCTGAAAGAATACAAATTAGATAAGACACTTTTAAACATCATAAGATATTAAAATATCTTTTCGATTCTTTTCAACAAAAAATTATCAATATTTTTAGAAATTTATGGACCTTAGGAGATAAAACTTTAGAATGTTAAAATAAAAATTGTAACTTTTATGATAGTCCTAAATTAAATTAAAAATGTGTGATAGAACAATACAAATTGTCAAAGTCTAATAAAAACATTTACTATCGCTTTCCCAGGATATTGGCACAATTTGGTGAATTGTGAAGGATTTTTGGTAGTGGGATGCGAATAGAGGATTTTCTACAGTTCAAAAGAGCCAGAAGCCTCCCCTATTAGTTCGCTCAAACTGATTTGAAATCTGGAAAACGACCAATTAACCATTTTAGTTTTAAATCAAGGGTGCAACATTTACCAAGGTACAGGACCTGGACGGTGCGGTCCTGGTCGTACCCTGAGAGGATCATCATCCGATGCTCTTCTGTTCTCCGGATTCACTGTTCTGGAGCTCGTTTGGGTAGAAATTTCTCTTCCTTGGCCACTGTGTAATGGTTCTACCAATTCTATTCGAATTTTATTCGCCACATCTTTGTAAGTTGGAATCAAGGATTCCAGTGGCCCATGAATTTTGGAGACAGTTCCATCGATTGAAAATGTGACGCTTGAAGCAGTATTATCGTGAACTCTCTGAAATTGGTATTTTAATTGTATAGAACATTGTAAATCTCTTGAAAATACTTTCTATAATCTCAAATAAAAAATATGAGAGCAGATTGTTTTTAAGGAGGTATCGTCATAATTATCAAAATGCACTTTAGCAGTGGAATTTTTCTGGCAGTAGAGAATATAATGTCAGTTCCTCGATAGTGAAATTTGATGTGGCATTGCCGACTGAACAAGTGAGAACTTGTCTAAAATTGCATAAAAGCTAGAAAAAGCTATCGAGTCTTCTAAAGCTTCCTCTAAAGCTATAGAGTCTATTGTATATTGATACGATTAGGAATTGATCCAAAAATTTTCAACAATAAATAATTATTCTATCTAGAAAATTTTTTTTCCATAGTATTAGTATTTATGAAAAGCATTTTCGTAAATATTATTATCTCAGCTTAATCGATTAAGAATTAATTATTTATTTTCTTCTGTTTTTTAATTTTTTCAAAGGTGCATGTATAGTATGGCAGCATTTGGTCCAGTCCTTGAATTCCTTCTTGGAGCTTATTTATTATCCTTTCACATGGATTCGTTCTCATTATCAATAATAAGTATCGGTGAGTGTCCAAAATGATTTTGAGCAGAATTCTGTGTCTTAAGGAGGTATCGTCATAATTATCAAAATGAACTTTAGCAATGGAATTTTTCTGGCAGTAACGGATATGTCGGTTCCTCGATAGCGAAATTTGATGTGGCATTGCCGACTGAACAAGTGAGAATGAACTTGTCTAAAATTGCATAAAAGCTAGAGAAATCTTTTGAGAAATGGTTACCATACTTTCGTAAAGTGAAGAAAAAATGTATTTAGATTGAATTTTTCGGCAATCTGAAAAAATTCACGAATTCCTTGGACTATAAGGATTGAGATTCTCACATAAAAAATTACAGTTACCGAAGTTCTCAGAGAATTATTCACTCATTGGCGTACCATTTCGTTGACATTTCACGTGACACTGTACTAATTGATACAACAAAATGAATCAAATTGACACTATGAAATAATTTTTTTTTGTTTATTTTGTGTAATATGGAAATGTTTAAAACGAAAAAATCATTTTTCAAATTGAAAAGATTTATGAAATATGGGAATATGTTCAATTCAGTTTCATTAGAAAACACGAAAAAACAGTTACTGATTTGACTAGCATGAAGCGACAGAACATCCTTAATTTTATTTATTAAAAACAATGAAATTGATCTAGGTTATGTTGTCATTTTTAAATCTCCTCGTTGAAACTCACCAAAAAGTTTATCAGGAGATCCGCATCTGATTTTGTAGCCACCATCACGTAGAGTTTTTCGTCTTTGACATAACGAAGTGCATAATTTGGTTTTTTGTTCCATTCTGGAGGAAGAACATCGGAGCCTTGGTCACTTTTGGGATCAAATGTTTTCTAGAAAGAAACGAAAGGATTTTTTATAGAAAAAATAACAATATTTCTTGTTATATCTCTAAAAGAATATTGTCCTTTTGTCCTTGCTATTGTTTTTTAATCATTTTTTTTGTCCTCTCCATTTAAACCATTGGTCAATATTTTATCAGGAAAATTCACTTTCATAAAATAATATTTAATACAAAATTTAGAATCGAAAAATTCTGTTGGGATTGTATCTCTAAATGAACATTAAACTTTCGCTGTAATTATTTTTATTGTTTTTTTTTCTTTGTCAAAAAAATTATTTAATTTTGGAGCTCAAAAGGAAAACTCACGGAATCGCCAAAACCGATGCACTTGAATCCATTCCTTACGAGATACCAGTGAACGAAAAGAACGAGAACGTCCTCTTTTTTTGACAGTTTGCTGTCGACTATTTGATTCAGTAATTCGAAGCCGAAATAATAATTCGCATTGCTCGCCATTTTGTTAATAGTTAAAAGAGGAAAATTTTCACAACAGGAGGATGACTCGTAAAAAAATTGCGTCTAAATTCAAGGAAAAACAAAGAGAATGAGCGATCGAAAATATTCGATGACGACTCGAGACGAAGCGATAGTCGGGTTTTCCGAAATTTGATTTTGAATCGTCGAGAATCTTAATTGATTTTATCGGACTTGGTAATTTTGACGTTGTTTTTTCACATCGTTGTTTCGGAATGAATGTTTTGCGAGACAGTTGAAAGACACCGGTACACACGAGGAGAGTTTCACTTGACGACCGTCACGACCGCGGCGCCCGTAATGCCATGCGCTTCACGGGCATTGCAAGCGCTAAGTGGAATTTAACTTTTGAGTGCAAAATATGCAATGACTATCATTTGTTCATTGTTTTGGTCAATTTTTAATATGTAGCTGTAACTTAGATGATGCAGATAAGTCGTTGACGAACTATATAAAAAACGATTTTTTTGTTGTCACAATTGTCGACAATATATGAACAATTCTTTGGGAAAAAATCGGATGCGTGCATGTGTACTTGAAATTGAATGTATTTTCTTTATTTTTATACTCTCACGCAAATAATGAGACATATGCTTGTTGAAAACTTACGATATTTCCAAAAATATATATATGTGGTAAAAATTTTTCGTAAATTTAATTTTCAAAAGTTATTTTACCATCAGTTACACACAAATTTAAATTCTGAAGTAATCTAGAATATTGACTTTTTTATCAATGTTCGTGATTAACTGTGGCTCGGATTTTTTTGGATCTCAATCTTAAAGTAGAAAATCGTGCCATGGCCATATTGCACCTTAAAATAATGAAGATATCGACTTTATTCAAGAAGCATTCGCTTTCTTATTCAAAAATGTATGAAAATATCCTTCGAGGACGTGAAATCAACCTACGGGGAAACGAGAAAATGCGATGTAAAATTTTTTTTGCCTCATCAAAAAAATTGTTAAAAAAATTTTTCATAATAAATGCTACAGAAATTTCCAGTTTTTGACTAACAAATTGCTAGCAATTTTTTAATTTTTAATTTATTAACATCTGTGCAATTTTTAGCCAATTTTTTCAGTTTTTCAATTTTTTGGTTTTGCGTTCAATTTTTTGAGTGGAATGTCGATGTATCCGCGAGGTCTGTATTATCAACGTCCGTTACATTCTCTCCGGGACCTTTTCAACGACTTGCCGTAGGATAACATACCATTGGTCGATAAAAATTTCTTTTTTATTCACACGAGAGAATAAATATCCAACTGTTTTATCGATTCATAATTTTTAAAATTTTTCTACAGAAAACTCAGCCTTCGACCGGCAGAGTGAAAGCATTCGGCATTTCGTGATTGTATTCAGTATTCAGTCTTCTGTCGTGGTTCGGCGTGGTTGGAGGAAAGTTGTTCGCGCTTTTTGAATGTAAAATTATTAATTTTTCAATAACATCGATTTGTAGAAACAAACGCTCGGAAGTTTTTAGCTCGTTTAAGAAAAAATATCCGAAAAATCGAAATTTTCGCAACGTTACAGCCCTCCGAGCGTGGGAACCGGCGAAACAGCTGATCAAGCTCAAGATACGAAGCCCGTCGCGGCAGAATACGTGAAAGTGAGAATATTCGAAGGAGGGAACGAGCAAAAATCCGATGCTGGTCGAACGAGTGATAAACCCCAAGTTCGAGCTCTGTGCAAGGATCCGCACGGAAAAATGAGTAATTATAATTATAATTGATAAATAATTGATATATTGATACATTTGATATAATTGATAATTATAAATAAATATATCATGATAATTGATAATTATCAATTCAATGATATCAATGACATCAATTATAATTATCAACGAAGAGCAAAAACATTACAAACCGATTTTTTACAAATCTAAAAACGAAAAATAACAAAAAAAATATTACAAAAATGTAACATCGAATAATTTTTTTTTAATTAGATAAATTTTTTCGAATAAAAAATTATTTATAATGCAGGCAATATTAATTCGAAAAATAACAAATTGAACAATTTACGAGTAAATCCGCAGTCGTTAGTCTTTTTTATTATCATGATTATTATCAAATGTTTTTATAATAATGATAAGTATAAAAACGAGAGCCGTTAAAGGTAAATCAAGAAGCGCTTGATAAATCTGACTCACGTCTCGTCATTAAATAATTCATGAATGTGAAGAGACCTAATACATTATATACAGGTATATGGCAGTAATATATGAATATAATTAAATACAATAAGGTGCACCAAGAGGCCGGCAAGTGAGGTCACCCACCCACCTGTGTCTAGATTTTTCAAGCTTCTCGTATCTATATTCCTTTCTCCGTGAGCAATTACCGTCCTTCTCGCTTCAAATATTTTTCATTCTCGTTTTTTTTTCTCTCCCGCGTTCATTCGTCTCTCCAGTACGGGGAAAGAGGAAGCGTTGCGAGGAACGACTTCCGTTCCTTCTATATTATCATTTTTATTTTCTTAATAATATTTTTTTATTATTTATCATCGGTTTATTATATTTTTTATTTTATATACGGTATATTATACATAGACGTCTCTCAATTTTCAAGGTACATACATTTTTTAATATCGATAAAATAATTATTATAGTTGCACATAATAATTGGACAGAGGAAATTCACTTTTTGCATCTCAGAATTGTTTATTACTAGCCGATCTTATACAGCTTGGACGCTTCGCGTCCTCGCACTTATTATAAAATTGAACTTTCCTTAAATATTTTATATCGAAATATTTTATTTTTTACATCTAGAGCTGACCCTGCAGAGCTTATCTTGCCCAAATTTCAATGAATTCTTTAATGGTCCTTTTGTAAACTCCTGAAATTAAAAAGATGAACATTCTTTTCACTGTTAGTTAGTTAGTTAGTTTTATTTGCACAACCTTTAAAGGTTTTTTATAAAAGAGCTTACAGATCTTACTTACATTCTTTTCACTGTTTTGATATCGATGATTATAAATTTCACAATTCGGCATTAAAATAGAACAGAATTGAGTCAGTTCAATTGAATTTCGTAGATTATATCACGATTTGCGATCATAATTTAATTACAATTGGATAACTTATTTACTTTTTTGTTAATATATAGAAACGTTCAAAACTCGATCTATGTCGAAGGTGATGATCTTCTGCACGATAAAACCATGAAATTTTATTTGTTTCGATTCAAATCGACAATTTAAGAGTCGACGACTGTCTGATCATCGACTGAGAGTCAGCTACCAAGTAATATGTGTGAACGTAGCGATAAAAAATCAATCGAAAAATGTACTTTCATTTTTTCATGAGTTTTGCAGTTTTGCGGGCAACTTTTCTAATTTTTTCTTACGTAAAAACCTTGTTCGGACCATTGCGAACATTTAAAAAAAATTTAGCGGAGTCTCGGCGTTCTCAAGTGATGGCCTTATATTATATTATATATGAACATCATTTCATTTTTATTACATAGAATAAAAAATTTTGTATGGTCTTGTGGAGTGGAGGAAAATAATAGAGCAAAGTCCCTCAACACATGATACAAAAAAAAATAATATGGGGTTCATAAGATTCTGTAATTAGCGCGCGTGAAAATCTAAACTTTCCGCGGAGGTAAAAGTAGAGGTGTGAGAAAGAGTTGGAAAAAGATCTCGACACCATCACTTCGAAGAAAATGGCCCGTTATACATATCTCCCCTTCAAAGATAAAAGAGATCGAAACCCGTAATTTCAGTGTGCTGTTCTCTAGTTGAAGTGTGTCCGAGTTCTAGTTAGAGCATTTTTCGATTCTAAGTATTTTCAGATTCTGAGAATTCATGCGATGAATATTACGGAAATACTCGAATAGAATGATTTTTGTGAGTTTCAGTGAAGCACTTTTGACAATTTCACGGTGCGAATTTAAAAAAATTGCAGAAAGAATTGATATAAAAAATTTCAGAACTTTTCATTTATAGGATTTGTTGATAGACACGCGGAACGTTCAACATTTCTACTGAAATCGTTAAGGTAGTTGTCGTGCAAAATTAATTGTATCAGAATTTGCAGATTTGCACAAGTCTTGTTTAATATGACCTGGATACGTGTACCAAATTTCAAGATGGTTCACTATCTAGCAGTCAAGATATTTATTGTTAAAAATCACGATTTGCAGTTCTCTCCCATAAGAGCACATGTTAATTGTGATTTTCAATCCTAAATATCTTGACTTCTAGATGGTGAACCATCTTGAAATTTTGCACAACTCTTTTTGGTGCTACAAAGAAGTGTCCATTAGTTTTTTCAAAGAATCTGACTATTTTGTTTTTTATGATTTTTTAACGATTGTAATAGTTCAAGGTCATGTTATATCGACGCTGCTTACGAAGAGTAGCAGAATCTAAATTTCTTACGAAAACTAACACGTTTTCAATCTCGCCACGAAAACCATCACGTTTCGATTTTCA
>JAPYYX010003469.1:0-10838 GCA_030522605.1 Cremastinae sp. B BG-2022a | reverse complement strand
CATTTGAGTCACTACCAAATAATTCAAGAATGTTATCGAGTTAATTATGCCATTAATTCGCAATTCTATCATTCGAATCGAAACCGGCGTATATTTATACGTTCTGATTAATGCAACACGTTTCTGGTTGCGTTTCGAGCGCACACACGAGCTTTCCGGGTTTTTGGCAGCGGGTTTCATCAATTTGTGCTCTCGCCCTTCGCGTGCATGTATATTTGTTGCTTTTAGGAACGTCCTTATCGACGCTCCCCCGTGTCCCGTGCGGCTACCCCCAGAACGATCATTTCGGTTAACCACTTTTGTAACTGAATAATACGAGCTTTCCGCACATTCATGATTTATCGCAATTTCATTGTCCCTCGAAGCCTGAATTTTTATCCTCGAAACGAAAAACGAAAATCGTTTTACGAGAGCTCCTGAACACAAAAATTCATTCCCAAAATTATCCGAGTTTGGCTCCCGAATATATACGAAAACTTTCAAAGTATTTAATATTCAACAAGATTATCCCGAAAATTGGTCCCGATCGTCATAAACTTTGGAAACGATTTATCCAGGATATTTCCCCATGAATTTTACCGGAAATGCAAATAATGAGGGTTCGGAAATTCTCGATCGCGTCGAAAATTCTGATCCGATGAGGTGAGGATGCCCGTGCCTTAAAAATGTTGGAAGATGAAAAAAAAGCCCCGAGAAGGTTGAGGGAAACGCAATTGCGATCATGTCACACTTGGCCGCGTCAGAGGCGTTGTTGACGCTGGAGCGAGAACGTCGCGTGCCAGAAATTCCTCCGCGGCAGTATGCCGGCAAGTACATAATGCGCCTGCACGGGGTGGTACTTTCGCTGGGACGAATGGTAGGCATGTGGAATATAGAGAGAAGAGTTCGAGAACGGGGAAAAGCGACCGAGGAGACCGCACGTTGGCTTTTCACGAGGTAAACTCGAATTTTCCCACCGCACGCACATACTCGCTTTTGTCGCGCGAGACATTCGCTTTCCACTTACACATGTACATATACATATATACATATATACATACAATATAGACACACACATATATATTAAAAACACACATATACATACATATATGTATATAAATGGAGGCACACGCACACTGTAAGAATCGAAACTGTGTGCTCTTGTTTAGGAATGACATTCGAGACCCATATCGATGTGTCGAGGAGACGAGTAGGGGGATGAAAAGAGAGGAATGGGAGAAGGGAGAAAGAGAGACGCGCTCGCCAGAATTCGAGAGAAGTACGAAAGCATTCGAGGACTTTGGAAAAGCATTGCACCGAGAGCGAGGACCGTTGTTGTTACACGTTACACAATCTCTCTCTCTCTCTCTCTTTCTCTCTTCTGTTATACCAAAATCGAGTTTCAGTGACCACACGACGATCGGAGCTTTCACAGGGCTCGCGCATTTTCTTGCGGTTGTGTGTGCAAAAGGGGTGCGGAAAGGACTCGCGAACGAACAACGGGGAAGCTTTCGCGAAAGCTTTTGGATTCTACTCTATTCAACCTCACTTGGTTGCTTTTTATCGCTCGCTCGCTCGTTCTCATGGTCTCGTAGTGTCTCTCTTTCTCTCTTTCTAGACTCTCTCGTGTGTGCGAGTCAACGGGGTGTCGATCCACCACCAATGACGAGGAAGAGCCTGAGAGGCGCAAGCTTCACTCATCTCTCTTTTCTTCTCGTTCCACCTCGCTCGCTCTCTCCTCTCTTTATCCTTGTACGTCGTTATGTACACAAGTATATGTCTATCCAAAGCCTGATCCCTACGTATAAGCTCCGGGATATTCCGTGTACAAGTTCGCGTTGCCGGGATATTGGTAAAGTTGCGCGCGACATGCTGGCAGGCCAAAAGCTAGCCCGGACCACAGGAGCCATCATACTGTGTCCCCGACTCTCGCACCCTCTCTCCTATTATTCTACAGATTTAACAGGACTTTTACCCCCTTCGGGGCTTCTCAGATCGAAACGAGAAAGTTTTTCGGGTATTTGGAGAAAAAAGTATGTATTGATTCGTGTCGATGAAATTTATGGGATTGATTGAAAAATTAATTGGGTTTTCGATAAACTGTGAGCAGTAATTTTTAAAAGCAGTAAATTAATTATGAGTGCATTAATCGATAAGAATTAAAAATTACGAAGATTATTCGTCGTCGTATTCTGGTTTTATTAATTTTACATTACGATGATAAAAAATTATACAGATTTATCGAAAACGAGATTATAATAAATTATAAATATCGGAAAAACGATAGTAGCTACTTGTAAATTTTTTTTCAAGATGTTTAATTATTAAAGAATCTTTCTGCAAAATTTTATTAAATTTTACGAAACAGTTTTTAAGAAATTATCCACTTCCGACAATAAAATGAGCTTTCTTCTCTCACAGTAGGTACTTAAAAATTGATTAAGGCGATGAGGTTTTATTGATAATTTTTTTTTGATATTTTATTTTTTATTTGATATAATATTTATTTGATATAATAATTTTATTGATAATTATTGATAATTTCGTCTAAAGTGTTTGTTCTTTAATTGTTTAAACAATAAATAATATGAAATTTGTTAATAAAATATTAGAAACCTGTTGAGTATCATTATAAATATCACAATAAAAAATTGCAACCATCTACCAAGAAAATAAAGACAAAATTTTAACACTTGTACCTCGAGTGATGATCCTTAAAAACGTATAAAAAATTTTTTACAAATTAAACAAATTAACCTCCCCAAAACACAAAAATAAACAATTTATTTGTTGAAAAAAAAACACTAATTATTATGAAAAAACGAGAGTAAAAAACAAAACGAATCGAGGACCGGAGAAAAAAGGAGGAAAAAAATGGAGACGGAAGGGAGAAGGAAAGAAGGTCGGACAGACGTTGGAATTTCCAGTAGATCACTGTCGCCCGTCGAGAAGCCAATATAAATACCTAGACGCGTTGGTCGTCGCGCCGATCCGCCGTGTGTTTCGTAATGTTGGAGGGTACAGTACGCGTTTTTCCTACAGAGGAGTTTTCCACCGTTAAACTCGCTTTCCACTTTCGAGCCATACTCGCGTTTTGTTTTCCTATCGTGCGAGGATTCTCACATTTTTCGTAAGCTACCTTTTCCCTTTTCGCTGTCCTCGGCCCGCCATTCTTCTTCAGCTTCATTGCTTTCTCTCTCTCTCTCTCTCTCTCACTCTCTCTCTCTCTTTTTCTCGTTTCTTCTTGTACTTTCAAACGTCTTTTTTCTCTCTCACACGCGTTTTTCACGGCGTACTCTCACCCCGGTGCTGCTAAGCATTCATCCCACGTACCCGTAATTCTCGTCTTTTCTCTTATCTCTCCTTCCTTCTTTCGTTCAACTCTCGCGAGTAATCTGTATTTATTGCGAATGCTACAAAAGGCTTTAAATCAAAATGACTCTGTCACGGGGACGAGCTTTATGGGAGGCGAGGAAGGTCCCCGATAGGCTCTAAAAGATTTCCTGTGAAATCAAAGATATCCTTCCTCTCTCGAAGCTTTTGAGGATAAAAAAATGAAACGTGGAATCTTCTCTCGAGAGCTCACCGTCATATTTTGTGACTTCCGGAACCGCGAGGACGACTTCCGGTTACGTATAAAAATCGCACTGGGCGACTCGAATTATTCCACGTTCGCTCTGCTCTCCCACTTTGTCCGGCCCTTTTTTCCCGATGTGTGTACTCTCGAGTCGTTTGTCACTTGTCAGAGAAAGCTCCGCGGACCGGTGTCCAGGAAAAATTCTCCAAAGATCTCATGACGTTTGTAATCTCGTATGTTTGAGAAATCGAACAGTCAACAGAAAAAGAAATACATTTTTGACACCCGGAAACGTTACATGACATCTTGACTTGAAATTAAAAAATTTTTTGAGATTTTCAAATCTTGAAATCTATGTTCTTAAATTGAGACCTTCGTGATGTTTCGTTTGTCACTTGTCAGAGAAATCCCGTGTATGTTTGAGAAATTGAACAGTCAGCAGAAGTAAAAATCCATTTTTGACACCCGGAAACGTTACATGACATCTCGACTTGAAATTTTTGAATTTTTTTGCGATTTTGAAATCTTGGAATCTGTTTTTAAATTGAGATCTTCGTGATGTTTCGTTTGTTACTTGTCAGAGAAATCCTGTGTATGTTTGAGAAATCGAAAGGTCAACAAAAGAAGAAATACATTTTTAACACCCGGAAACATTACATGACATCTCGCCTTGAAATTTCGTAATTTTTTTAAGATTTTGAAATCTTGAAATCTGTTTTTAAATTGAGATCTTCGTGATGTTTCGTTTGTCACTTATCAGAGAAATCCTGTGTATGTTTGACAAATCGCACAGTCAACAGAAGAAGAAATACATTTTTGACACCCAGAAAAGTTTCATGACATATCGACTTGAAACTTTTGAATTTTTTTGAGATTTTGAAATCTTGAAAACTCTGTTTTCAAATTGATGTTTCGTTCGTCACTTGTCACAGAAATCCCGTGTATGTTTGAAAAATCGAACAGTCAACAGAAGAAGAAATACATTTTTAACACCCTGAAACCTTAAATGACATCTCGACTCAAAATTTTAAGATCTCTTAAAGATTTTGAAATCCTCAGATCTGATGTTTTTATCGTAAAATCTTCCTGATATTTTCGAGAATTAAAATAAGCTGACGTTATTCCGCAAGCGGGATATTACGCGATTATCACGTTGATGATCGAAAGGGTGCTCCGGGATCCTCCGGGGATTCCCCGTTTTATTACCGATCCCGTATGCACTGTGGGTTGCCAGGCTGGTTTAATGAGCCAGTCTCCTACCCTTGTCCATCCCCATCGCTCCTCAGAACTCACCCTTCGTCCTCAAACTCTCCTCCTTCACAATTACGCCGCGCGTGTCCTGACTGGAGAAACATATACAATCCTCTCTCCTTCTTTCTCTCTCTCTCTCTGTCTCTCTTTCCCTAGTTCCGTGACCCCATCCGCGCCAACCGTGTCCCTTCACGTCCTTAAATCCGCCCTCCCCGCGAGCAACGTCACCCCATGACCTTTTTCATCTCTCTCGTTTCTTCAGCTTCGCTCTTCCCATCTTTATCTCCTCCGAGTTCTTCCACTCCGGGCCAGATGTCGCTTGAATTAAAGTTTAACTGCGAAACAGAGAGTTTGTTGACACGTGTCGAACGAAAAATGTCCACCAATTATCCCGAAATTGAATCCTGGATTTTTAACGTCTTACGAAAAAATTAAATATCTGGTATTGGATAAAGATACGAGAATATTAATTTCGAAAAAATTTTTTTAGGAGTGAAAATGGCCAGAGGAATTCTCAGATGCGAACGTTGGTCCGAAATTGGCGAGAGCACTTAGCGGATAGTTTTTTAATTGGATTCCTCAGCGTTTCGTAAATGACCGGTTGAGCGAGGAGAAAAGGAGCGCGAGAGAAGAAAAAAGCGTATGAAAGACATCCGTGGACGGTAAAAATAAGAGCTGACAACCGGTGTCGGGAAAAAAGTGTGAAGGAAGAAACGAGACGTGGACAATGAAGAAAACATGTTGTATCGGACTGAAAGCAGGCTTTCCAGCTCGCTCGCCAGCTTTCCTCAAACAATACCATTAATTTTTTTGCCCACGGAGAAAACCGCTCGACGAAAAATTCGGGAAAAACTTTCTCGTCACCGCGCTCTGCTAATATCACCGCTGTCATTTCACACAAGAATATTAAAAAAAGAAAAAACAAATTCCAGAATATTAATGTTGATTCGAAAATGGACATAGTTTACATTTTTAAAAAAATTCCTCCATATCAAACTTTCGTATCGCCGATAAATTTCAAAATAAAACCGCAATATTTTGAAAAAATGTTCGAACTTCCCAGATGGCGAGCTTTCGATTTTGCGAAAATGATTTTATGAAAATTATGCGAATAAGCAGCTCAATAAAAATGAAGTCGAACGGCGTGTGCGGGAGAGCGAGGAAGTCGGACAGTTTTGTGGTCGATGAAGGAGACGAAGAAGGGTAGCTCTTCAGGGGTGAACGGCATCGCGGATGAAGAAGGGGTGGAAGGATTCAGACACAATTCGAGGGAGGAGGATGGCAGACTGGACGGCGCTGGAGCTCGTCGTAGTAAACAAAGCTGTAACTCTCCTAGCGGCGAGGAATCAATGTTCTCTCTCGCTCTCTCTCTGTCTCTCTGTCTTTCTCTCTCCGACATCCTGGACTCGCGTTTCGCACAGACGCGTTCTCCATACACATCCGTGCACTTTTCCCTGGAAGCTCCGCGGCTGAAAGAGATTCCAGATTCTTTTTCTCGCTCCTATTTCTTTTTGTTGGACCTTCCATTATATTTCCTCAAGGGTGAAAGGGAAAGAGAAACAAACTATGAATACCGAAAGAAGCCCTCGACGCATCCATCTTACTTCGCCCCGGTGCAGTCTCGCTCGCATGCTGATGCATCATGACGAGGAGGCAAAGACGTCGGCGGATTCGTCGAGTTTAAGCTCCGCAGGGACCTCCGGAGCTCCTGACTTACGTCCTTAATTCTCGAAATCTGTCGAAACTTGGTCGATTCCTTCATAAACTCACTTTTATGCGCATTCCTTTGGCTGTAATAACACGGAGATGTCGAGAGAGGGAGAGAGAGAGAGAATAGGTTTTGACTACTTTTGATGTTTTTATCAATAAATACATTCGTTAGGGATTTGAATTCGCCAGAAGATTAGGAACAGAATATGGTGAGAAGTAAAAATAAAAAATTTTCATCGAATCGTTTCGTTTTTTATTAAAAAAATACAAAAAATAAACTCTTGTTTTTTAAAAGTGAGATAAAAATTGGAGTAAAAAATCTGATGAATTTTATATCAAAAGTTTCTCTCGAGAACAGACTCGACCTACTCTGATTTTTTTATCAAAAAATGAACCCATTAGGATTTTCAATTCGTAACAAAGTTTTTAAAAATAAAATAGAGTAAAAGTAAATTAAAAATTGAAACAACAACCAAAATAAAAAATTCGATAAATGTTATCAAAAATTTATCTCGACAACAATTCCGACTCCCAGCGTTTTTAATTCTTAAAATAAACATCAAAAATGCATGAAAAATATAAAAATCCGATAAAAACCTTTTCATTAAAATCATCAATTTTTCAGAACCTCTTTTCATATATTTCTCGTCGGTCCTGATAATTCTATTTATACACAATTTTCTATATATCGATGCTCGCGAAAAGTTTAATCCGAGGATTATTGACCCTCATTGTCTCGATGATTCTTATCTCCACTTCTCTCTCCCCGAATTCTGTTATTATCGGTAAACTCGATGAAAACTCGAGGTTTGGCACACTCTCCTTCGTCTTTTTTCCCTCGTAGACAATTACGCGGGACGAGAGGGTATTTTTAGCGTGAAACAAGAGCGTTGTTTATCATCAACGAGAATAATTACAGGGACGACCCCGTATGTGGTTTTAACGAGAGCATAACTTTAACGTGGATGCTTCGTCGATTTTATTATCATCATCATTATCATTATTCTTATTATTATTATTTTTATATACATCCCTTCTTTGTTTTTACAGTCGCGGCCGGAAATACACTTGAGTCGGCGTTAGTGAACTTCGACTTGTGCAACCCCTTGAGCGCGTCCTCGAAAGCTTCATCGGTGGAGTTACGATGAGAGCTCTCGTTGGACGTATTTTCCGGGCCGGAAAGCCGGGCGGGAGGAGAATTCGGGTGGTAAAGAAGAAAGGAATGCGGCGTCGGTGAGAGGGTGAGAGGGACGGAGGGGGGGGGGGAGAGAATGTAGAGAATACAGAGGAAAATGTAGAATGAGAGAAAGAGAGCGAGAGGGAGAGAGAGAGAAAGGAAAATGGCAGCTTTTTCGTCTGCTTTATCCGAGCGAGAGACCCGCACAAGTCCGCGAAAGAGATGAAGGGTGTGATCTACCCTCGAATCTTGCACGCGGGATTGCACGCGCCCCGACTCTCGTGAAAAGCTTCGGTGGAAAGCTCTCGTGGCGAATCCTGTTCCCGAAAGCTCGGTAGAGAGAGGGCGCGAAGGGATGAAAACCGGGTTGAAAAGAGAGTGGTACGCAAATCTTTCACAAGATCCCGCAAGCGGTAAACCCGCCGAGTCTCTGCTCTCTGCTCTCTCTCTCTCTCTCACTCGCACTCCACACTCCGTATTTCCGATCGTCTGGACAAAAGTTCAACGTTTTATCACGCGAACCGTCGTAATAACTCTTTCCTCTGGCCGGCAAATCTCCAAGTGGATGCAACGCTTAACCGAAAAATATTTCCCTCTCGCGAGCTTTTTACTTCGGAGCTCAAAGTTAATAAATCTTTGGTCTATTTTGAGGATCATCGAGGAACACCTACAGGAAATTTACCCACTCAGGGTACTATTGACAATTTTTCGAAAAATTTACATCGTTTATTACATTTGATATAAAATTCATGAGCTTTTTACTAGTAGGTTTTGAGGAATATTTTTCGAAAAGTTTATACAAGTTTCGTTCGTTTTTTATAATTTTTCCAAAAATTATTTGAATTGTTATTGACAATTGACAATTTTTCGAAAAATTTAATTAATTTTTTTGTATTTAATTCAAAATTCATGAGCTTTTTAAGTCGAGCTTAAATTTTTTCAGCATTACTTGAATACTTTTTTAAAGAAAACTTCATGAAGAATGGTGAGGAAAATTTTTCCAAAAATTTAGACAAGTGTTGTCCAATTTTTATAATTTTTTTGTATGTAATACAAAATTCATGAACTTTTTACGTCCAGCTTAATTTTTTTCAGCAATGCTTCAATACTTTTTTAAGGAAAACTTCATGGAGAATTTTGAGTAAAATTTTTCGAAAAATTTACACAAGTCCATTTTTTATAATTTTTCAATAAATTTATTTTAATTAATTCCTTTTTTTACATCGTCAAACACGTATAATTCATGCTCTACCGAAAAATAACCACAAATACGAGCTCTTTGTCGTCGATACGCTGAAAAACAAAGAGCCTACAGGAGTTGGAAAATAAAGAACGGAAGTAAGCGGGATTCAAAGTTAGTTGCGCGTTTCGCACGTTTCGATGCGGGTCAACGCTTCGCAGGATACAACCCGGAGTATAAATATTTCATGGCTGCAGTCTCTCGTACGAGAGTCTCTTTTGTCTACGCGCGATTCCAAAAAGTGTAAAAAAAACACCACGAAAAAAAAGAGAGAGAGAAACAATACAGGAAACAAAAAAATTGCTGTACAGTACGAAATTTTCCGACACAATCACACGCTCTCCCGTTCCATAATTTAGTCGCATTGATATTGGTTCCCGTCGTAAAAGTTCGCACCGAGAGCTCGTTGACTTTCACGATGTCTCGGAGAAAAATTGTCTCCGGGGGCAAAAGTTTTCCCTGGAAAACACACGCTCAGTCAATGCGTGAATTCCGCGTGTGTATATTGGACGAAATATATAAATCGGTAAGGATTGATACTTATTGTTCGAAAGCGGGCACGGAAGATTTATGCCCTCCGCATGTCCGGCTCTCAAAAATCGTTTGTCCAATACGCGAAGTTCTTGTTTTGCGAGAGGACTCTTCCCCGAAACTTATTCCGATGTATATTCGAATTTTCCCACATACGCGTGTTTTTCATACTCCGGAACGACCCCCGGCATGGAGACTCCGACATTTCTCCCTTCCTCGAGGAATAAAAGTTTAGTCGTACGCTGAATATTCGGAGTCGCGAGAGGGGAAAGATAAACCATAATCGAAGTGCAAGCCGAATGTATTTTTCTTGAATATATTTTTACGGTTCGAAGAGAAAGAAGAGTTTCGTGGGAGAAACGAAAATGTTTATCGTATTCGGAGACGCGGAACACGTGATATTTATTTTTTTGATTTTTTTATATCGATTTATTGAAAAATAGATTGTAAAAATGTGTTTTAAGGAATTTGTGATTTTTCTTTTCGCAGGTCGCTTGGATGCTCTTCGACAAGAGTGCAATTTTGACGGTGCATCATCACGTGATAACGAGAAATCCACGAATATCGGTGTTCCATGATAAGCACAGCGCGTGGACATTACAAATCAGCAACGTCCAGGAGGACGACAAGGGAAAATACATGTGTCAGATAAACACTGCAACGGCGAAAACCCAGTTCGGCTATTTGCACGTAGTCGGTGAGTGATAACGTTATTTCCAATCCAACAAAACATTTCTATCTCCATATCTCTCCTGAACATTCCGACATTTTCGAAATTGCAAAAAAAAACATTTTTTAATTGAAATTTTTTATTTGACAATTCGTACTTGAGTAGAAATAGTCGAATCGCTTTTCATTATTATTATTATTTTCATTATCAGTGGTTGATCAAGCATTCACTGATCAAATGATGGTCGTAATTTACGTATTTCGAAATTAAATTTTTTAAAAATCGATCGATGAGGTATACTTATTTTTTTTATAAAATGTCCAGTTTCATCCAAGTTAAAACCTATTTCAAATTCAGATTTTTATTATGTGGTAACATCGATGTTCGATCAACTCCCTTAATGCGAAACTCATTGCAAATTGTATGAATTATGTACAGCACCAAGACCCTGGTAAAAAATTAAAATTTTTTTAATTTATAACATTTTTAGTAAAATAATTTCCGCACTCCAGAAATTTCAAATCACCTTTCATTTTTTACTTTACTTTGTCAATTAATTTTCGGATCATGTACTACATTGAGGTCCTAGGACAAATAAACGTCAACCTGGAACGGATCGGTAGAGAATTAAAAGCATCGCACTGAAGTTTGCTCCGTTTCATTCTCTTTCATCCCCACTCTATATATATTTTTTACCGTAAAC
>JAPYYX010003468.1:0-12331 GCA_030522605.1 Cremastinae sp. B BG-2022a | reverse complement strand
TGTGGATTCGGTTTCAGTCTCCAGTTATTAAACCATTCATCTGTATTATTAACTAATTTTTGTAGTTCCTGTATCGATTTGTTTAGGTTATTTTGGTGTAAGATCAATGCTGTATCGTCCGCAAATTGTAAACCGTATTTATCGAGGCTTACATGGTTTTTATCTATCTTATTGTAGTTGTAAATGCCATGACAGAAGATATTGTAGAGTATTAGTGAAAGGAGGGATCCTTGAGGAACTTCTTGTTCTGGGATGAACTGTCTTGATTCGCAATTATTTATTTTTATACTCAGTTTTCGGTTTGATAGGAATTGATTTATGATTAGAGTGAACTTTAGTGGACATTCAAGTTTTTGAAGTTTGTAGAGTAAGGCATAGTGCCACACACTGCCAAAGGCCTTTGCTATATCTAAGAATACTATTGACGTCTTTTTGTTTAAAAGTTTTGCTGTTTCTATGTCTGATTTTAGTATGCTAAGTGGATTAAGAGTTGATTATAGTTTCTGAAACCAAATTGGTATAATGGTATATTTGCTCCTAACGCTTTTTCGATTCTATTTTTTATGATTCTCTCGTATATTTTACCAATAGACGATAAAAGAGTACTCGGATTTTGCAAATAATTATAAAAATAAATGTGAAAATAAAAAGAAAATGTTGACGACTTTAATTTTTTTTTATTTGGGGAGCCCATTTTGCCCCTCACTCCCCTAAATATATAGTTAGCGATTACTTGGACAAGATTTATCTATTATTTATGCATCACAGTTCACCAATTCATTCCATCCTAACGTCCAAGGTATTTCCATATTGGCTTTTTCGAATCGCGAAAAGTCTAATATAGTACTATTCCTTAGCATTTTGGCAAACTCTTGATTTTCCGTCCTTCGCAATTTCTGGTGACATCGCTTTTTCGAAAAGTGGCTCAATAGTGAGTTTCGTTACGCTAGAGTGCGTCTTTTCCTCGTCGACGACAGAAGCGAAAGAGTGAGAATTTCAAATTTTCTGATATTTGGCGGTGCAACCTCCGGAATCAATTTTACCCCCGACTTCTGACATAGGCGACGAGACTCGTAGAAGGAACGTCTAATTTTGCGATTTCTCTCGACGTGAAGATAACTCAGTTCCCGATCGATATTGATTATCGGAAACTGAGACATTTACGATTATGGCCGTAAAGGACGACTCGGAACTGTCTGTTTCGGAACAGCTTCCTCGATGCTCTCGTTTCCTATTCACGGAACTGTCGTTTTCCGATGCTAAATCGTGGTCTATCGAACTCTGTAGAGGATATTGATACGTTTAGAATTAATTTTAATTCTACATTCATATTCCATCGCAGCTTCAAAATAATTCAATGAATTAAGATAATGTTTAGCAAACCTCTATATCTAATAAAAATATATTTTCATGATGGAAGTTACATTTTATTTTTCCCTGTTGTCTGAAATTCATTGCTTCAAAGTACATACCTTAACCCTCTCAGACCGAACCGAGACCTATTTCACGTTGGAGGAAAATGATTTCCTTCATAGTTTTATTTCAAAATACATTCTAGCTTAAGAATCCATCGTGACATAACATTTTTTTGTGGGAAATACAAATTCGTGAATGCTGTGTGCGCAGTCAAACTGTATGGCAAACTACCTGTTTTTTATGAAATCTAACCACTAACACCGTAAATAAATCATTTTGAAGTATAAGAAACAAATGTGCACTAACTTTTTTTTGCGATAACTAAAGCATGCTTTCTTACAACGCCAGCTCAACGCGAGATGCTGTCGCCATATTGACATTTCGATGGATTAAAACAGTTGACATCTGGGTTTGGGATGGGTTCAGAAGTATCTATGGTGCCATCCAACCTTCATTAATGCAACTAGGTAGTTAGAGCCCCGACTTTATTGATTGATATAGTTTTATGGGGCCCCGAAGTGCGTGTTGCGTAGAAGCAACATACGGTCCGAAAGGGTTAAGGTGGGATCAAGAATGGTGAGTACAGGATAGACGTTGAACTCTGGCAGTCCCCCAAATTAATGGTGGCCATTGCAAGATTTTCAAAAAAACAAATTGTTTTATTGGCTTAAAAAATTCTTTTAATAACCTTGTGAGATAAGCAGCAAAATCTATTTCATCCGAAGAAGAATTTTTGTTCACATTCTGGACGCGTTTTTTTTAAACTGCATCAAATTCAAATTCGAACGAACGATTTAAACTTCATGATCGGCTTTTCCCTGTCTCACTGTAAATGTGACAATAGCTTTTTCCATCCTCGCGAGCTGAATCAAAGAGAGACAGAGAGAGAATATTTCTTACAGATACTGCGTATAGCACCGAGCGCGAGGCAAAAGCAAGATTCATATATATATCTGAAGGACCCAATTAGTGCAGGGCGCTTTTCGCAATTGCTTCACTACGTTTTCCCTGCTCATTCCTCTTCCTCCTCCCCGTTAGTCGAGAGAGTTCCTTCCTGCAAGTTTCCCCCGGGTTTCTCTTCAGCCGTATAAATTGGCCCCGCACATAGAAATGAAAAGTAATGAAAAATGTAGAAGAGAGAGAGAGAGGGCGAGAGGAAAAAAGGAGCGCGGTATGGAGGGGAGAGCCCGGAGTCGTCGTCCCCGAGGAAAGCCCGGCGCCGAGCCGGAAGGGGATGTTCGGGAACGAACGGACGAATGGATTTTCCGCGGTCGGACTCAAGGGGCGAAAAAAAACTCCGGAGCTCGTTTTTTACATTCTACTTTACACCGACTAAAATTTTTCTCTTATTTAGTTTTTTAATCCTGAATTTTTCAATACCTCGATCACGAATAATAATTTCCACCATGAAAGTTCAGCGCTGATTCAGATTCCGTAATTTATTTAATTCCGGACCGAATAGATTTAATCGACTCGCGTTTACGTTCTTTTTATGGTTTTTTTATTTATAAATTTTTTTCCACATGAAATCATCCTATGAATATAATTCCACATTTCCGCGGATCAAGTTTCGACGACGCGTGTGTATCGCGCTTTTTCCTCAACGCTCCCAACCCATCATTATTAATTATAAATTTAGTGAGGCCTTGAATTTACAAAAGTGACAACTCTCCCCCCGTCTTCTCTGTCTCTCTCTCTCCCACACATATCACTCATAGATTATTTAATTGCAAGAGAATTTAAATTAATGAAATATTTACACTGAACGAATTGCAGAATCGGTGCAGTTTCGATTCCGCATTCATTCCCGTCTGCCACTTTATACTGACGAATTCTCGTTTATTCGTGACTGTGTGCATTTTTGTAGAAATGGATAAATATTTGAATGCATTTATGTATGAAGTTATGGGGGTCGAGAGTTAAAAATAAATGCTGTATACAAACGCGAGGTCGAAAATCAATGTCTCGGTGTAATCCGCGAGATATGAAATTTTCGATGGCGGTTATGCTTTTTGCGTCCGTATTGGAGCGCGATCCGGTGTCCATTTCATACAACGCGCTCTCGTGAATCTTCTATTTATAAATGTAACAGCGGCTTTGCAACGACAATCAATTAACGAGGGCGCAGAGAGGGAAGAACGAACGAGGGGCAGCTGAGTTCCAGCGACCGATGCTGACTCGTAATCGATTAGAAACGTCATGTTTACCGCAAACACAATTTGAATTACTCAATTAAACGACGCTTATTGAGATTTACTCGACCGAATTTAACTCCTCAACGCGTCCAGTCGGAAAAACGGACAGGAACGTATTTCCCGGTGCATTCGAACGGAAATTCATTTTTCTTTCTTCCAGCAATAAATTTTGTTACTTTTTTGTGCATTGTTCATTCACCTGTAAATGCATGTGAGTTTCTATAAAAATATAATATTTCGCTGTACTTTTTTCTTTAATTCACTTAGATTACAAAAATTATTTCAATATTGGCGTAATTAAGACTGACACATTATATTTTTTTCGAGTGAATTACCGCACTACTCTTTCGGTCTTAGAGTTTTTCAACATCTCACTTTCGAGTTCGGGTCAAGAGGTCTTTTCCTTTTATCTTAACGACACTTTAATTGCGTAACGCCGAAAACACATACCTGAAAAGAATATTATTATCTGCAGAAATTGCTCGAGAAATCTGGAATACAGGAGGTTAGAGAAAAAAAGAGAAGAAAGTGTAGTGCCGTGCCGGAACGTCTCAAATCGTTGGCCTGCAAACTATCAAGTCTCGAGAATTCTCACCCATTCGGTGGAGAAATGAGAAAAAAAAATAATGGGCGTATTGGCAAGTCTCGAAAACTCTATTAGGTGGGAGGCAAGAAAATAAAACAAAAAGTGAATAAAAAAAGAAATGAGAAACAAGCTGAAGGGAAATAGAGAAAAAAGATCCATAGATAAGAAAGGGCAGAAATAAGAGAAAACTGCCAAAAAAGAAAGAAAAAGTTAAAAGTGAAATCTCGGTCCAAAAAAATTCGAAGCTTTATTTCGATGAGACTCATTGCTCAAAAATTCTATTATTTGCGCTAGGTAGTATTAGGCAGGGTCGGGTACATTCCGGCGATACGTGTACGAAGTACATAGGGAGATACATTTATATATACACATACGTACTCGGTTCATGTACTACGTATACATATACGAGTCGAGTTAAATGCGACAACGGTTGGATTTTCCGTTGCTCTCGCTAAAACTTTTTATTGGCTACGATGCACCGGGAACCTGGCGCTTATTCGTCTCCGTGGTGATGGTACCCATGTTCCATACAGAGAAAGAAATTGAAGCACCAACTGCACGTGTTTCCGGGTCTCGTTTCCTGCCTCCTCATCGCTCTCTCTCCCTCTCCCAATCTATCGCTCTTTCACGTCCCTCACACTTTTGTATCTCTATTTCCCCGTTTGTAGACCGTTCTAAGGAGCTTTTCACTGGAACGGCCGAACCAAAGAGTAAAATAGACGTGAAGCTCGACAATGTCTCGGAAGGTGAATAGAAACGCCCTCCAGTCCACGATTTTATCCCTACTGCTCGTTTTTTCCTGATACTGCCAAAATGCTTGAAATCCTTGAAATTGCGGCGAAATGAATTTTTATGACCACTTTCAGACGTTACTTTTTGTGTTCTTTATTTCCGGACCAACAGTATTTTTTTTAGTTATTTACATTTCCATAATTTTGTAGTTTTATCACTGAGTTGCGCTGTCGATCGATGATCGAAATTGGTAAGTTTTCGGATTATCCAGGTACTAATTTACCACCAGCCTGAAAAAATTAATTTAGTGTAATTTCAATTACGCAAGACACTTACAATTTTGCAAAATTCTGCAATAATTGCCCATCCTTAATGTATACCTTTCAAAAAGATGAAATATGAAAAGGATAAAGTTCAATGTTCAAATCACAGACTGTACTTTAATTGAATAGAATAAGATTCTATATTAAGAATTGAATAAGAGAATAAGACTAGATTAAACTATTAAGAAATTTTATGTAAATAGAAGAAAAATTGAAAAATCTTACCACTGGACCCGCCGGACCATCCGCCTCCGGATTTCCATCCTCCACCCGATCCCCCACTACTGATTTTCCATCCACCTCCACCGCCTCCACCACCGTATTTCCATCCACCTCCGCCGCCTCCACCACCCAATTTCCAGCCGCTGCCGCCGCTAGGCCAGCCACCGCCGCCACCGCCAGACCAGCCACCACCACCACCGCCGGACCAGCCGCCACCGCCGCCGCCGGACCAGCCACCGCTACTCGGCCAACCTCCTCCACTACTCAGTGTCACAACTTTGATGATTTTTCCGCCACCTCCGCCCGAGGACCAACCACCGCCACCTCCGCCCGAGGGCCAACCACCACCACCTCCGCCCGAGGACCAACCTCCTCCACCACCTCCGTAATTCCAGCCTCCTCCACCACCTGACCAACCTTTGCTTATGTAACCAGCTGAAATCATGAAGAATGTATCCAATTGGAAACCTTGCAACTTGATGACCTTTGCAAACTGTTTTTAATTTATTGCACGGGTTAAATCGTAGGTACTTTTTCAATTTCCATATGCAAATAATATCGGGTTTTTACAGATTTTACAGAGAACCTTCTTAATTGAAACAACAATGTTTTCTGAAATACATTTCACATAACATAATGCTGTGAAGTGATGATAATGCATCTGATCAACCTAAATGGATTTGTAACATTCGTTATAATTTTCTTAACACGTATTACCTCGTGTATTACCTCAAGAGCTAGTTACATACATGTTTTGAAATTGTTTAATAATTGATTTAAAAAGTCAGAAAAATCTAGAATAATGATGCATATGACTCAATGCTTAAATAAAATTAATCAATTTTGACGTGAGAAATGAAAGTCATTTTGAGACCTGAATATTACTATAATATGATTTGTATAAAGATGATATCTACGCGTAATAAAGACTCGGGTTCTCCTGATGACTCATAGATTTCACAATCCCTTGCGACTCACGTGTCAGGGGCTAAGGAAAATTTTCTGTTTTCTTTACTTTATTGACTTCAAGAAAATACTCGATGCGATACATACGTAAGATTTTAGAATAAAAAGGGACATGAATATAATACATAATGTAATTAATGTAAAAGAAACATGAGAAAACATACCATAAGCATTTGCCAGGCAGGCAAACAAAACGATAACTGCAAGCACCTGAAAAGAAATACATATCGTCATTTACAAAAAAATATCTCTTATCCAACAGGCCAATTTAATTTTGAAATAACCATGTTCAAGTAAACGTTTATCTATTCCCTTAATTATGATTATTTTTTTGAAAAATTATTAAACGGTTACTTCATTTGTAGTTGAAATTCGAAGAATAAATTCAATTTTGTAATTGAATGCGAGTGTACGTACCTTCATATTGTAGGTGTTTGATGCGACAAACCGAATCACGAGGTTCTTATATACCAACGCGGTTGGGCGCTTGTTGCTCTCTCATGCCTTTCTTCTCGTCGAACGCGAGTCCTCGCGCAAAGATCCCCGCCCTTGTTCTCTCTTGCGCGATATTCCTCTCTCTCTGTATCACGCTCTTCTTTCTCATCCTCCCTCTCTCCACTGTGCCAAGATTTTACCAATGGATATGAGCAAACTGATTCTCGAGGCTTGTAAGAGGGAGACGAGAGCGAGTTGTTCTTCCCTCCCTTGATCCTTGTTGCAGGCGAAATTTTATTTCGGTACCGATCTTCGCGTGGGTAGATGCGTGTGAATATCTGATGATTCTTCTAAATCGAGCCCATTGTTCAGCACAATTCTACGTATGACGATTTCATCTACGGGAAAATATCCTTCCAAGATTTCCTCAATAGAAGAAAAAGGTATGCCGCGAAATCTTGGGATAATCGCAACGAGGTCAAAGATCAAATGCGCGTTGCGAGAAAATTTATCAACTTTTTTTCCCATTCGAATTTTCTACCTGACGGGCAGACTTTCAATTTTTATATCGCGAAAACTGATGTTGCATTAATTTTTTCTTATCACTTTTTTTATCACCCCAGGAATTAAAATATTTATTTACCATACATCCTTTTTGTCGAATTTTTATTAGCGTATTTAATTATTCATTACCATTCGATCTTTTATTTCGTGATTATAATAAATTACAATAAATTTCGTTTTGTATTTTTTTCAAGTCCTTTTTGTAAATGTTTTTTTAGCTTTCAATGATTTTTTTGAAAAGGCTAAATTCGGCGATGGTAAAACTTTGGCACAGCTGAGAAATCTGAATTCGTTTGCAAGTAAAAAAGAAACAGAAAGAGTGAAAAAGAGTAAATGAGGAAAGAGTTGTAAACGCAGGATCCGTAAAATAAGAGAAGGCCATACATTGGTTGCATCGTTGCCTTTCACCGCGGCAACAACGAAGACCACTCGACGAACGGTCAGTTATGCTCCCGAAGTTGCATCTACGTCCAATTTTGCAGGAAGCAGTCTGTACCATCGAATTATCTTACATTTTAACGAACATATCCTCTTACGAAACATATCCTCATAAGCATTACATTTGTTCCTTTTTACGAAAAATATGAAAATAAAAATGTCAAAGTAATTATCTACTTAAATGTTATCATTTTTAATAGTTGTTTTTTCGATCATTAGATATAAATTTTACGAAAAATCAATTGTTTGAGACAAAAATTTATCTTGCTCACTGGAAAATTGTTTGACAATGTTCTGCCGTTTGACGTGAACTTTACGGAAATAAAAAAAGGATATCTCATTGAAGAGTCAATTGAGGTAGATCGTTTGGGTGTGGCTATCGCAATTTAGTTGTGAAAGGGGATCATATATTGTACTTTTGAAGTTCGTGAATGAAGAAGGTAGAAGAGAACAGTCGAAAGTAAGAGTTCTCAATGCGTCCACTCGACAAAAAAAACAGTTACGTCATGATATGATAGTCGGTTAAAAGAGGCCATGCACGTAATTTTTATCCGCAACTTTACAAAATTTCTACACTCAAAAGATCCTGCTGGCTGAAAGAAAGTAATTGATACTGAATTGGCAAATATATTAAATACGATTTCCATTGTATACAATTTGCAATTGACCAAATGTTGAGCGCATCGTAGAAGAGCGAGCGAAAAGAATATAAGGGAGACATGAAAGCACTTTGACGGATACGAGGCCTCAAGAGGACATGAAGGGTCCTTGAGTAACTGTTGAACGTGAGGGCTAGCCACGAACGCACACGTTCCGAATCGATTCAACTTCGCATAGAATAGAATTTCCACTGTAATGGACACTCAAAACTCATTATCGACCTCTCTCCCGGCTAACCGATCCCTCCAAACCCTTTTCCAGTCTCCACGAACCCTCTTGCTCTTGACACTTGAATTTCAATTCTTTTTTCACATCCAAATGACCCTTTGAAACACGATTTTCTTCTGATTATTTTATGATTTTTATTTCAATAATTACATGCTTAACATTCATTTTCTGAACGGATGCAGATAATTCTACATCGAATGTTTTATTGTCTCAACATTCTTGATGTCTTAAGAATTTATTAGAGTGTATTAATTGATCACTCAATAATAAAAGCTATCGTGGTCGAATTTTAAACTGTGTATACATGTCTGTGCACGACCATCAGCGAATGACACGGGCGAACGATCAAAAGTTTTTCGACACCAATTTTCCGTTCGGATAACGCGAAGCTTAACTCTACTCGGATTGTTCACTAGTCAAAGGATCGACGAGGATAAGATACGAAAAAATGACTCCTCACTAGAGTGAATTACTTTGAGAAGGCTGAGATTCGTTTTTTCAAATATTTTTCACCGAAAATATCGATATCTGTTCACCTTGCCCCGTTTATCTACAAATTTTTTATTTTTAAAAAAGATTTTATCGGTGAGAGTGACAATTTCAGATAAAATCGCGGAAGTTTGAAAGTGATCACGTTATTAATTTAATGAGTTATTGAATCTTGTTATAATTACGGGATTACGTAAGGAACGGCGTTCTTTACCCAACGGGTTTCTCAGCCCAGGGTCCGGTCGCTCCGTCGATCCTTTTCGCATAACTTTTAGATTTCACTCGTTACGAAAAATCCAGACTGGCCTCGTGATCGGAACGGTCACAGAAATTCTGTGACCGTTATTTGAAGTAAATGTTTTTGTAGCCACTTTTTACAGTACGATCTATTCTATTCTCATTATCAGTTTATGTATTCACAAAAGGTTTCAAATTTAAAAGTTTCTAACTTTTTTATGAAAATTAATATCTCGGGATAAAATATTTGGGTTAGTAACAATTCTTTTTACAATATCGTACAATTTTATTATTATGTATTCATAATTTATAAGTATCCAGGTACATCTAAAATATAAAGATAACGAATCTCCCAAAAGAGAATTAAAGATAATTTACTTACTCGTTCCAAAATCATTCTAATATCAGATAATTTTCAATTTCGTTTAAACTCATTTTTATACACATATGAGTTTCAACATTTGGCTGACACCCAGATCTCGATTGGAAAATAAGAATTCCACATGTCATTCGCGACTCGTTCTTTCTCAATGATTACGTCGGAGCCATAGATCAACGGATAATTGAAGAAAACCGCACGACACGTCCATGCAAATATACATTTATAGCACGTCCAGTGTTCACTATCGCAAGTTACCCCCACTCTGATTCTGAATGGTATTGTTATTTTACTATCTATACAATGTATTTTAATAAATCGTATGCATGAAGTCAAAAATTTAAGAAACCTCATGCAACACAATCTATACTTTTTTTTTATTTTTTCAAAGTTTAAACCCTTTGATAAGGGATGTTTCGGAGCGAGGCTATTTTTCCGATTTTTTATATACATACAATTCTTGGATCCTCCACCATATTCATGAAAGAAAAAATTAAAAATCCTCATACAAGACATTATGAATTTTTTTAGAAATTTACGAAATTTTCAACCCCTTGGTAAAGGGTGCTTGGAAGGGAAAACGAGGCCGTTTATAGGAACATGATTTCGAATAATTTGGAACAAGATAGAATGATGAACTATGGAATCGTCGCCTTGTAAACTTTTTTTCCTTGTGGTAAAAGGTATGAAAGCCGGTGCGGAATCGAATATATTCAGATGGAAAGCCATTCTCGATTTTTCGATTACGAACATGTCGACGTCGTCCGGAACACTCGCTCAGCGTACATCGATGTAAGCCATACCATTACAATACATCGAACACGTTTATTTAACGTATACGGAATATATCCGGATTATTATTAACTCGAAATTTAATATTATTTATTTCATAAACAATGAAAAATAAACCATTTTGACCATTAGCCAAAACAATCCTGAAGTTTTTAATTCTTCTCAAAATGCATTCTCATTTTAACCTAATAGAAAACGAAATAAAAACAGTGCTAATTATGTCCAGAGAGCAGAGGACGTTTGGTCATGCAGATCAGAGACTTGTATTAAAAACGAACCGAAAACATAACGATGTCCAAACAACAGAAAGTATGGTCCTTGAGATGCTTTTGTTTGGCAATAACTCACATGCCCTCTCACAGCAATGATATTAATTGGTCATACGAGTCTACATATAAAATGAATCATTGGTCGAAGGAGGGAGAAAAAAAGCATCACTGTTACGCAATTAAAAAAAAAGGAGAAACAAATGAAGAAGGAAATATTAAGAAAAGCAGGAACGAGAAACTCTCTTGCCCTTCCGCTCAAGCCCATCGGGTTTTTACTTCGTAAAACTCACAAAATTCTCTCTCTCTCTCTTTCTATAGCTCTTCCGAACTCCTTCTAACACTCTCTGTCTCTCTCGCTCGAAAATCTATGGATCCAGCAGCCAAGCAATTAGCGGCTTAGCATACAATGGAACGAGTCGCGTGCAATCGCGTTTGCTCCTTCCGAATCGCTCCGAAGTGCCAGCCTCGCTCGGCGCACAAACTACTCGCCTCACAATTAGAAGACTTAAAGCCGATGGAACAGGATAATCTTTTCCCAGGACTCCCATTCGAAACACAAACGTTTCCTGATCCATCCGGACCCGAATGCGCCTACGATTATGCACGAGCTGGCGAAATAATCCAACGCTCCGGGTAACACGTACAAAGACGCGGCCAAATTGCGCTCGCCGGCTAAATCTAGCCGCTGAATATCCACCAGCCGAATTCCCTGGATATTTAAGAAGACTACATCGAATCGTACAAAGCTTTGTCAAATTTAACAGATGAGTCAAAAAATCTTTTAAAATGGAGCAAATGAAGTAAATGATGTTCTTTCCATGTTTTTCTTTGATTAAAAATATATAAGGAAAGATTGAAAGACGAGAAAATTTTTGGGTTGAAACACCTGCTTGTTCAGTTATAGCAAGTTTCTCATCGCTCGCGTTTTTTTCTGACCGCGAGATATCAGCTTCCTTTCTCCACGCGCGCACACATCTTCCTCTTAAAGCCTCGGATTCGAAACACTCGCGGTTGCGTCAACGTGTCAAGGCTAAGAGAGTCCAATGACACCACAACACGAGCGAACTCACTCTGTCTGATTGCCTCGTTGACTTACTTCGTACTCGAAGTGACGAGTTTGTAATTACTAGCAATAAAGAATCTTCCATCGACTCACACGTATAACTTCTGAAAACATAAAATTATGTTATGCCAAAAATTAAAAATGAAAGAAACATTACGCATGAAAAAAAAATTTCAATAAAATAAAAACAGAAAAAAATTTGCTCCAATTCGTAAGTAGATAAAAAATAAAGAACAATAAGGGTAATATTTCGGATAACAGCCCCCCCCTCCAAAGTGGGTGGTGAGTGGTGGAAATGATAGAGAATTGATCCCCTTACGTAATGCAAAAAGAAATT
>JAPYYX010003467.1:0-10845 GCA_030522605.1 Cremastinae sp. B BG-2022a | reverse complement strand
CATTTGTGAATCTTTTACACTAGAAAAATTATGAAACATAGTAAACAATATACCCTTTACTATGGAAAAAGAAACAGTTCAAAAACTGCAATCAGTTTCGCAAAAAAAATTTAAAAAAACGAAGCTTTTTTTCGGCCAATGACTAGATGTAACCCCTTAATATTAAATTGAGGATACGTTGGGGATGCAATTTGGGAAGATTATTGTTGAGATTTCTTCGAAAATAATATTCAACTGTTTCAAAATGTAAGACTCTGAAATAAATGATGAATTCAGCTTATTAAAGCTGAAGGACTGTTGATAGCTGATTGGACAATACAGAGCACAATGCATAAAGGAGGACATGACGAGATAACAAGAAATTCTAAGGTACTCCAAGGCGAAAATTCAACAGAGATCATGCTTCCGAAATAAAATATTCAATTACCCACGTTGATACTGCAATATTGAAAAATGAATAATTAATCAGTTTATCAGATTATTTTGGAACCGAATAATTGTCAATGATTCATCGTTGATATTATAGAAAGTATAATATAAAATAAGAAGTCTGAATAAAATCCACATAACTATATAAATTTTACCATCCCATAAATTACAGGGTGCATTACATTAAAATAAAATTACATAAAATTATAAAATAAATTGGATTATTCTTCTGTAATTTCATGTCTTTATAATTTATTATAATTATTAGTATTCATTATTTATTTATCATTTATAATTATTAGTGTTTATTATTTACTAAATTATTTTTATGTAAGAAAAAAATATAAAAATTAGTGTTGCATAAAATATTTATTAGTGTTTATTATTTATTGATTACTAAATATTAGTATATCATAATATGCATACGAGAGGAGCAGTCTGCGGTGATGATCCTTTTTTCGTTTAAAAAACTTCCGGCTATGGAAAAACCTTTCTTCAACCCGGATGGGCAATTTTTTCACTCGGAGCAGCCAAATTTCCGAGTAATAGAGCTGAGCGATGTACTTTTTATTCGTTTGTGAATTATCGTGTTCAATTTAGACGAGCAGCAGAGATTTTTTACGTGAGTTACGTATCAAGTTTTAATTTCGCCTTGGCGGCTGCGAAGGCTCTGAAGCCCATAAAAAATTTTGAAGCTCCTTGCGATCGCCTTGCTCCCTCTTTTTTCCAATTTTAATCTCTCTTTTTCTCTCGCTAATATTATCGCATAGGATTATGTCAAGGGATTTCCCGAAGCATAATAAAAATCAGTTATTCATTCATTCATTATCTCGTTCGAGTAATTCTCGCGCACACACATAAATTTATCTCCCTCTTTCATTAATATATCAGAACGCATATTAAATTCTCTCTATTTGATATTACATAAACTTTTCAAAATGTGTTCATCTGCGGATATCCCAATGTCAAAGGTAATGATAAAATTCTGAAAATTGGACCAGCGACGATACAAGAATTTTATTTATTTTTTCATTCACCGAAAAATGATAACTCGTTTTCACGAAACCAAAATATTTAATTCCATTAAATCAATTATTATTTTATATTGATTAAGAAAAATTATTGATCGTACATTTTTATTAAATTTCTCAATTATTTATACAATACACGTTAACGAACTCTCTGACAATTGTCCATTGCCATCCGAATTGCAATAAAAAAATTTCATATAAATTTCCGAAACTTTAAAAAACCAGGCCACAGTTGAGTAACCTCCGTCACTCAAAATTTAATCCCCAGCTTCTTAAAAATATAATTTTAATAACGAAGGAGATGAAAATCGTGTCCATCGAAAAAATCATCTATTTGATATTACATGAACTTTTCAAAATGTGTCCATCTGCGGATATTCCAATGTCAAAGGCAAAGATAAAATTTCAAAATAAAAATTGGACCAGCGACGATACAATAATTTTTATTTTTATTTTTGCATTCACCAAAAAATAACTCGAACATTTTTACGAAACCAAAATATTTAATTCCATTAAATCCATTAATAAACGTACATTTTAATTAAATTTCTTGATTATTTATACGTTAACGAACTCTTTGACAATCGTCCAATTGCCATCCGAATTACAATGAAAAATTTTCAAATAAATTCACAAAACCTTAAAAAAAACCAGGCCAGAGTTGAGTAACCTCCGTCACTCAAAATTTAATCCCCAGCTTCATAAAAATATAATTTTAATAACTACGAAGATGAAAATCGTGTCCATCGCAAAAAAAAAGCGCACAAACCCTCAGATGCGAAAGGGATAATAAATATTTTCCCGAGGAAATAAATCAAAAAAGTAATAGGGTGTACTGTATACAAAAAGTCTATTAAAAAAAATGAGTATGTACACGAGAGAGAGAAAATATCGATTGGAGGATTATGAGTGTAAGCTCGTCAAGAGCACTCCGGTCCAGGAATCTCGAAGATATCTCGATACCAACCCTCAAAAGAAGGGATGAAAGAGAGAGAAAAAAAAATAGAGAGAGCGACAGAGACAGCTTACACCCATGTCTATATTACGACGTAAGATCGATCAAAATGTATATGGAGAGGAAAAAAAAATCGAGCAAGGGGATATATAACAGAGAGAGGGATGGAGGAGAGACGAAAAATTACTTATCGCTGGAGATATTCGTGAGATTCCCGAGATAACATCGTGGACATAAACGTTTTTCTTTCCCCTCCCTCTCTGCACTTTTTTTCTTCGGCGTTCTTTCTTCCCGATTCCTCGTTTTTTTTATACACCGCGGTAGGATTTAATTCGTTGGAAATGAAATTCTTGAGCCGTTGGGCGCACGCGTCAGAGTTACTCGAGAGGGATTACAACTCTTCCGGAAGGATTAATAGCGTTCCACTACGACCCAGTTCCCAATAGTCTGGAAAACTGTATATATATATTCCTCGAAATATATATTATTATATATGTAAGCGAGACTGTATAAATCAGGTATATACATACATAAATATACATTTGTGTACATATACATTATATATATATATTACAACAGTTTCCCTCCGGATATATGCCAAAAAGTTTGCCAAATTTTTCTTATCTCTCTTCTCGCTCACTCACTGTCTCACTTCTCTCTTTCTCTTGACTCTCTCTTTCTTTTTTTTTCTTTCTCTTCTTCCCCTCTGAACTTCTGCCTCTGCCCGTTAAATATACTTTTACGAGTGATTAAAGACGAGAGTTCATCGGGGAGTTGGCCTCGTTCAGTAATTCTCTTCGCACTCGCTTATAAATCGAGAAAGAGCGAAAAAGAGAGGGAGAGAGTGAGAGATCAGACGTCAGACAGACAGAGATGTGTATTAAAAAAGATTTGTGTTGGTGTATATGTATTATGTGTGTATGTATTATAGAGAGGGTTGTGTATTGTGTATACTCTGCTGAAAATGATATAAGGAGAGGTCGATAAGAGAATATTACGAAAAGGTGCACCCCTTTTTACTTTCAGAATAACCTTCCTCTTCCCTTTCGATCTTCCGTTATGTTTCCAATCTCGTTATCTTGTCTGTCAGCGTGTTCCATCGAAATTTCCGCTTGTATACGCATATTTCCTTCACGGAGGGATACAAATAAACACGTCTGTCAAAAAGAGTGGAAAGAGGAGATACGAAAAAGTGCAAGGACGAGAATGGGGAAAAATATGTGCAAAAGCTCGCAAAATCGAGGTAAATAAAAAGATTTCGAAACATAAAAAAAAGAGAAAATATATTTTTTTTATAATTATTAAGTATTTATTGTTAATTATTATTATTAGCTTTCCATCGAATTTTTCACTTGTATACACATATTTCGTTCACCGAGAGATTAAAATTAACACGTTTGTCAAAAAAGTAGATGAAAAAGAAACGAAAAAGTGCAAGGACGAAAATAGAGAAAAATGTTCAAAAGCCCAAAATTGAGGTAAATAACAAGATTAGAAACACAAAAAAATCGCAAAAGAGACTTTTCTATAATTATAAATTATTTATTATTATTACCTTTCCATCGAAATTTCCGCTTGTATACGCATATTTCCTTCACCGAGGGATAAAGATAATCACGTCTGCCAAAAAAGTAGTAAAAGAAGAAAGGAAAAAGTGCAAGGACACAAAAATAGGGAGAAATTTGCAAAAGCTCAAAATCGAGGTAAATAAACAAAATTTGAAACACAAAAAAACACAAAATATACTTTTTTAAAATTATTATTTATTATTAACTATTATTAATTATCATTAATTATTATTATTGGCTTTCCATCGAACTTTTCGCTCATATACACATATTTCGTTCACCGAGGGATAGAAATAAACACATCTGTCAAAAAAAGTAGAAAAAGAAAGATACGAAAAAGTGCAAGGACAAAAAGATAGGGAGAAATGTGTAAAAGCCCAAAATCCAGGTAAATAAAAAAATTCGAGACACAGAAAAAGAACCAAAGAGACTTTTTATAATTATTGATTTATTATTAATTTTCCATTGAAATTTCCGCTTATACACGCATATTTCTTTTACGGAGGGATACAAATAAACACGTCTGTCAAAAAAAGTAGAAAAAGAAGATATGAAAAAGTACGAGATTAGGAAAGAATGTGACAAATGCCAAGATTGACGTAAATAAAAAAATTCGAAACACACACAAAGGAAAAAAAGACCTTGTTTATAATTATTTATTTTTGTGATTTCAAAAATAATTTCTTACAAACTTTTTTATTTTAAACACGTTAATTAGTATTCGTTCATGTCATTGAAATTTCGCTCATTAATATCCTCGTTATTATAGCTGCGCTCCTGATACTTCGGCTTTTCTGGTTGAATGGGAAATCCTCTTTATATTCGTATTCTGATAATTCCATATTTTTCATACAAATCCACACTGTCAAAAAACTACAAACGTAAATACAAAAAAAAGGGTTTAAAAAATACAATGGAGAAACAAACTTTATTTTTTACATTTTTAAAATAAAATTCCTCAAATGTTTCGAACCCTCTCTCATTAATATTCTTTCGTGTATTGAATTTTTGCTCATTATTATTATACTAGTTAATATGGTTGCATTTGTGATACTTTGGTCTGGTTGGATGGGATTTCGCTTCATTTTCGTATTTCGATAATACCACATTTTTCATATCCGTATAATACTTGCTTCATATATACATGTATATTGTAAAGAATATGTATACATATATAAATATGTATAGCGTTAGGAAGAGCAGCTCTAGACTCATTCGTTGCTGTTGGTTGCACGATAACGCATAATTAGGTCGTTGTTATGAAAACGCTCGGAATCTGGCTGGCTGCGGAGAAGCGCGAGAAATTCCTCACAGTTTGATGCCCACGTGAATTCTCCCGCGTATTACAATCTCGACACTAAATCAGCCGAAGCACAACGTGAGAATTATTATTACCGAATCGAGTCTGTTCACCCAAGATATTTTTCTTTCGGTCTCGTTTTTTTAAAATTTTTTCTTTTTCTTTTATTTTTTTTTTCATTCTCGCTTTTGCATTCAAATTGAAATGAAATATGGAGCACAGAATTCACCTCTTGTATTTGTATTTTTTTTTAAATAACGATCAATTAATAAAACAGTCTTTAGTCCTTGGATCTCGTTGTTTTTTCAACTTTTCTCTCCTAATTCAATTTTTTTTGATTACTTTCCTGATGAAAATTCACGAAATATCGACTGCTCGTAAAACTTCAATCTGCGTGACACAAACAGAGGAGGAGAGTGGAAAAAAATGGATGGATCGAGAGGTTGTTAAATTTATGGCTCAGTCTTCCACTTTCGCGAAATAATTGAAGTGAATCAGTACAGAAAAATATACGGAGAATCGAGAAATTTATGCGATCCATCATGAACAAGTGAATGTCTCGTTATTAATTTTCAATTTACCGCGCGTCATGGAAAAAAAAGCGACGAAAAAAAAAAAAAAACATAGAAAGAGCGAGAGAGAGAGAGAGAGTCGGAAAAAATAGCCGGATTTATGGTGGATTTCGCAGTGCGATTTGGAGCCGATCTGAAAGGTATTCTGTATGATTTATTTCGTTATTTACTAAATATATTTTCCTCTGGACGGATGGAGGGAGAGAGAATGGTACGAGTTGAAAAAAAAAACGAGCGCGGTCCGTATCACGACAGATTTTTTCGATTAATTTCTCCCGATGGCGACTCTGATTCGAACTTTTCCTTCGCTTTGTTTTTTTTTTCATTTTCTTCTTTCGCATTCATGCCGGAATCATGGAGTGCATACTTTTGAAGAATCTCTTCAGTTCCTCTTTGTGCAGTTTTCCCCCGAACGTTTACAGGAATAATATGTCCGGGCAGTGGAAAAGCCATCACCGGAAAGTCACAAAATGCACACCGGGGCAATACAGGAGATGCTATATCAATGAAATAATCATTCGTGTTCAATTCACCGGGTACTCTATTTGAGAGAGAGCACAGTTTGGGTACTGGCAATTCATGAAAAGCTGATAGTCTAACGTTTCCGTGTACAAGCCACTCTGAACCGACCTCTCTTGCTCTTTTACCCTCGCATAATGTTCCCCGGTAATACATAAGTTCACATATACACGAAGAGCGAACGAATACAGGAACCTTAATAACAAAATTTCTCACTCTTCTAAAAAAAAAAAAAATTTTCAACTAAAATTCCACAATTCAAAACCAAAAACACTTTTTTTTAATTCTGCATTCAACATTGAAAATAAAATTTTCAAAATATTGACAAAAAGTAATATCAAAATTTCTCACTCTTTTTGAAAAAAAATTTCAACCACAATTCCAAAATTCAAAACCGAAAATAATTTTTTTTAATTCTGCATTCAACATTGAAAATAAAATTTTCAAAATATTGACAAAAGTAATAACAAAATTTCTCACGCTTTTTAAAAAAAAATTTCAACCACAATTCCAAAATTCCAAACCAAAAATAAATTTTTTAATTCTGCATTCAACATTGAAAATAAAAAATTGTTCAAAATATTGCCAAAAAGTTTCAAAAATTAAAAATATTAAAAATCATATCCAAATTTATGAAATTAAAATTGCACAACGCAAATAATAGCCAAGTATATATCCGATTCCAAAAGCGAGTCACACTAGATATTGCAGATACTAAAATAGTCGAATCGTCGAAACGAAATTTGAACGCAGGAAAATTGAATCTCTCTGAAATCTGGCATTGAAAGCCCCATACACATATTACGTATTGCGTTTGTGTATACAAGCATATATACAGTGGACCAGGTGTATGTATATACATAATAGATATACATAAATGGTACTCGTAAGCATGGTAGCAATAACACAAGCCATCCCTATACATGCATACGGTACTATTTGTCCTGTATATAATAGTCACGGCACGGACTACGAAGCGGTGCAAGCGGAAATACTAACGGGTAACGAGAGAAAGAGAGACGAAGAGGGCGAGTGAGTCAGATGTATATATATACATACATACATATATATACATAAATATATCAATAGAGAGAGTGAGAGAGAGAGAGAGAGAATGAGCAAGGATAGAGGCTTGATGGCATAGCCGGGGACACGGCCATTACCAAAATGTGATCGAGCCGTGGCATCCGCGATGTTTCCCCAAGCTCAGCCTCCATCCTCGAGCTCCCATCAGACCTCGTTCATGTATGCCGGCTCCTATACATTATATTCCGAACTATACGAACTGAGAGAGAGAGAGAGAGAGAGAGAGAGAGAGAGAGAGAGAGAGAGAGAGAGAAAGAGAGAGAGAGAGCTGTGTACGGTGAAGCTCGCGCACAGACACCTCTCCTTGCGTGCATTAAAACTCCTGAGAGACAGAAGGACTCGGATGACTGAAAAGCTCGAAACGAAGCGCGAGAGGTTCAATTTTTTTTTTGTTTCAACCGGAAAGAATTTTTTTTCTCGCTTTTTGCATCTCGCGATTATTATCAAGAGGGATCGGGAGAGAGTTCCAATAACGCCCTTTCGAGCTTTTTTTTCTCTTTCCCATCGTAATTACGCTCTCGCGATTTTTTTTTCCGGGAGAGACGCAACTTTCGTAATTTGAAAGTCAAAACGCTGCTGGGGTGAGATTTTCTTTTTTTTTTTGGAATTCCTCTTCCCCGAGCTCTCGATTCCAGTGAAACGCGCTTAAAGTCTGAGGGCCAGTATTTTTTCATTCGCTTGAAAAATGCGAGAGTTATTTTCCAACGAGCTGAGCTATTCTAATTAATCGGTAATAGCATTAATTTTTCGAAGGCTGGGTATTAGTTTTTTATGCGGTGAGAAAAGATGTATAGTGGTTTCATAATTGCCATTATTATTTGTTTCTTTTTTTAATGTGAAATGAGGAAACGCTTTAACGAGTTTTTAAAATTTTTTTAGTTTTTTTTTGTACTTACTCGCACGTGCGAAATGTCGAAATTAAAAAAAAAGCTTTGAGAAAAATACGGAAGAACTGACTTCACCTTGTTACGAGTAAAAATAGAAGAATTTTCACTCTTATAGATCGCACAGTACGAGTTTTTTAAAATTAATTCGATGAAAATAGCATTTTATTCTCATTCCTACTATTTTTTTATTTTTTAGACACTTGTAAACTCAATTGTAAACTCAAAAAGGAGCAACGTGAATTAAATATGGCACTGTACGAGTTTTTCAAAATTAAGACGATGAAAATAGTATTTTATTTTCATTCCTGCTATTTTTTCATTTTTTAAACATTTATAAACTCAAAAAAAAACAACGTTAATTAAAATTATATACACCTCAACCAAAAATTTCATAAAATCCAAAATTCAAAATCTAAAATCATCGCTCCTAGTGTCTGGAATTTCTTCTCATAAAATAAAAGACAATTATTTGTATTTTTACGTAATTATACCCCAGAAAGAAAAGAAATTGAAAATTCCCTCTCAGTAAAAAAATTAAACAAATCGTCCGAGATTTCGACACATAAAAATCATTCTCCAGATCACTATCATTTCGACAGCCGTATTTTTTTAAAAGTGATAATTTTTCTGCTATGGCCGCAAGGAGCTAAAAAGACGTATACACATTCTTGCTATTTTTAATTTTTTGAATCCTTGTAAACTCGAAAAAAGAAGCAACGTGAATGAAACCCAAATCCCAAACCAAAAATTTAACAAAATCCGAAATTCAAAATCTAAAATCATCGCTCGTATCAGTACTATACGAAATTTCTTCTGATCTGATAATTAAAATTACACCTCAACCAAAAATTTAATAAAATCCAAAATTCAAAATCTAAAATCATCGCTCTTAGTGTCTGGAATTTCTTCTCATAAAATAAAAGATAATTATTTTTTGAATTTTCACGTAATTATACACCAGAAAGAAAAGAAATTAAAAATTCCCTCTCAGTAAAAAAATTAAACAAATCGTCCGAGATTTCGACACATAAAAATCATTCTCCAGATCACTATCATTTCGCCAGTCGTATTTTTTTTTAAAGTGATCATTTTTCTGCAATGGCTGCAAGGGGCTAAAAAGACGTATACACACAGGCCATCCCAGCTCGCGTGTTTCACCCTGTGTACAAGAGCACACCCATATTTGTACACAGAAAAGCGTGCTGTACACATCAGCGAGCCTCGTATTTCATAACCATAGGGGCGTAACTCCTGCGACTGTAAATCCCGAGTGATGTGAGTTACGTCTCTCTGAGCTCTCACGGTTGATATATCACGAAGCGCGAGGGCAGTTAGAAAAAAAAGGAGAGCGCTCATCGAGTCTCGTTTATATACATGCACCCTGTAAAAAAAAAAAAAAAAAAAAAGAGCTCGCGCGAGCATTCGCAATTTTCTTTTTATTTCTCGTACACACCGAGAGTCCGGGAAGAGAAAAAGCTTGTTTCGAAAAAAATATAATTTCGTTGTTAAATCTTCGTATCGTTTTGTACAATTTTTCACGCAACTTGAAACCACTCAGGTAAAATGAATATTTGATTCCTTCTCCTCCTCGTTCCAGTACGTTATTTTCATCGTATCGTTATTTTCAAGATTTTTCCTCCCGAGGAAAAATATGCATGAAAAAAGAATTTTGTGTACGCTCCGAGAGGATCTTATCGATTGAAAAAATTAATAAAATAAAAAAAAAACCTAAAAAATAAAAAAAAAATCGAAAACGCAGTACGTGCCCAATCTCGTCCTGGATCTATCGTTTATTCTGAATACCCAGGAAAATCTCGAGGAAAAACGTACAAAAGACGAAGAAAGCTTCAGGAATTAAAGCGTCTCTGTGAACCCGGCTAATAAGAATTCTCGTACACGTGTACACAGAGCAAATAAGTAAACACAAAAAAGAGAGAGAGGGAGGAAACAAAACGAATAAAAAAAAGATCAGAGATCGAAATAAATTCTTCTAATGAGAAACGATCAAAGTGCATCCTCGTTCGATTTTTTCCTCAATATATGCATAATCGTAATTTTCTAGTGTACGTATCGATGTCTCAATGACAGAGGGACGTATGTACGTATTCTCGAGGCCTCTTTCGTCAGGACCGAAGAGCCTTTCTGTCTGATAGCGAAAATACAGTTTCAGCGTAGTTATAGCTCTTCTCCACCACATCGATCGGTGCTGTCTCCTTTTCTGGCTCTTCTTCCTTCTCGCAAGCTCTCTCTTTTGCTCTTTCCCTCTCTCTCAAATATATATGTATATATAGGGGAAGGGGGGGGGGGCAAAATGGGATACTTAAGAAAAATTTCCGATTCCACTGGTTGAAATATGCTGAATTTTTTGTTTTTTAATCACAATTGAAGGAAACAAATTAAATTTTCAACTGAAATAAAATTTTCATGAGAAAAAAAATGTTTTTCAGTTGTCAAAATGGGGTACCTCTGCAAAAAGTACGAAAAAATTTTTTTTCTCA
>JAPYYX010003466.1:0-14623 GCA_030522605.1 Cremastinae sp. B BG-2022a | reverse complement strand
AGATTTTTGGGTCCACAACCCGGTTATCTTTTAGCCCATGAATCGAGGACACTTTTCTGATTTTGAGAAGGTGTGTATCTAGCGGGTTTCATACAAATTCGACTTTTTTTATCGATATTAAACTTCTCTTTGGCTGACATTACTGTGAAATTTTTCCACTCTTTCCCTAAATTTTAGATTACGTTAGATTACATTAGTGAAATCGATTCAAGTTTTACAACATGTTTTCTACTACAACTTGGAGTATAATCCCGTGAATGTACTCGCCTCCTTTTTTACAGCATATGTGCTGTTTTTTGGTAGATATTAACATTGTACGTTTTCCAAATTTATGTTTTCAAAAAAATCGTCATTTTTATAAAAATTTAATTAGAAATGGTTTTTATCGTATGAATTTATCGTATGGATTTATGTATTATATCGTACACCATCTTGATGGTGTTTTTGGGTGTATTTTAATACTTAAAAAAAAACTTTTTTAAAAAGTAAAAAAGTACGCCAGGTAATGAAAGACCGAAAATATGAGGATACCAAATTTCAGCGAAATCGGACGATTTATTAAAATTTCATCCGCCATTTAGAATTTTGTAAATTTATTGCAAAATTCGAGATATATTGGTATACCCAAATTCGTGCAAAATATATTGGTATACCCAATAAAATGTCAGCAAAATCGAATAATTTCTTCAAAATTCATGGGCGATTTTGAATTTTGTAAATTAATTGTACAAAATTCGTGATCAGAGACCCCAAAAACCGGAGCTTACCAAATTCCATAAGAATTGGACGTTTTTTTAAACATTTTCATCCGCCATTTTGGATTTTGTAAATTTATTGTACGATTCGTAATCAGAGACCCCAAAAACATGAGCGTACCAAATTTCATAAGAATTGGACGTTTTTTTGAACATTTTCATCCACCATTTTGGATTTTGTAAATTTATTGAAAATTCGTGATTAGTGACCTCAAAAACATTTGGATACTAAATTAGCAAAATCGGGTGATTTTTTGAAAATTCTTCCGTCATTTTGAATAATATTGTAAAATTCGCGAACATCGATCCCAAAAATATATCCACAAAAATTCATCCGCGACTTTTTAAATTGCGTAAATAAACTCTATCGACTGACCGACTCTATACTTCGCGACTCGTGACTCGTTCCAACTACACTGAAAAATAAGCATCAAGAGGCAAGAGCACGCGTCGGCCAATGGGAACGCGACTTTTGCGTAGCCACGCCGTGTGACCAAAAGCAAAAGCGGGCTTATGGAAATACACGGAATGTGTCCGGAAAAGGATGGCATAGAGCCAACGAATTCATGAGTATGAATTCGTTGGGTAGAGCGTCGCGCGACATGTACTTGTCCCGAGACTCTGACCGACCCTCTCCAGATACTATAATTTTTTGAAATTCAATTATTCAATTTTAAGAGAGATATCCGTAATTTACGAAATCTAATAACTGCGTGTTTTGAATTCATGCCGCGTGGATTCTGAATCACCTCCAATACAAAAAAACCGTTTAAACGGAAAGCGGGGAGAGAACTCAAGCGATCACAGCGCCATCATGCCGCCATTTGCAATATTTCGAACTAACGAATTTCGATAATAACAATGGTAACGGGCCGTGTAACATCGAGCACCGATGTCGGGAGGTCGTACCCTACCGTGCCTCGAACTTTTGATAATAACAATAAACTCGGACGATAATAATTAAGTAGAAAAAGAAATTTCGATAATTGGCGCGACGAGAACGTTTCAAGGTCGACGTATATGCGAATTCCATTACTAAAGAAGAGAGAGAACGAGATAGATAAAGAAAAGAAGAGAGAGGGAGGGAAAGAGTGAGAGAGAGAGAGAGCGAGAGAGAGAAAAAAGTGTGCGTCTCGATAGAACAAGCGAGAACGTAAAAACGGCTTCTGCCAACACATGTTCGCTGTTGCCGGTCAACGAGGCACTGACTCGCGATTGCATTGAAAAATAATCGAAATCGAAGCTCAAAGAGTGAAAATACGAGACGAGACGAGTGTAACGAATCGAAAATCGACGGTTTATCTTTATTCACAATTTGAAATCGAACGGCCGGGAACGGAGCAGAGACGAAACCAGATAAAATGCACATGGATCAGACAACGTTGCAGCTGATACAAGTCCTCGAGAAAACTGTCTCGGGAGGTGAGATCATTCGTTCTTATTATTGAAATAAAATAATTTGTCGATATCCTCAGTTCTGAGTGAATCTCACGAGACCCGTGCAGTTCCCGTAGAAGTCGTAAAAATTCGAAAATTCGAGTTTTTAGGTTATTTTTCTCTATCAGTGGTCATCTGTCGCCATTTTTTTTCATTTTCGCTCCTTTTTTGCGATCCCGAGGCAAAATGTATTCGCACATGACAAAATTTGTCATAATTTTCATTTCATCGTTAAAACCTTGCTGAACCTGAAAAATCATTACTTTTAGGTTATATTTTACGATATATCATTCGTCGCCATTTTTTTTCGTTTTCGCGATTTTTTTTGTTAGCCGAGAACAAAACGAGAGTGTTTTCGAGCCTGTTGCCAGGGAGGGGCGTCCAACGCGCTCCCGAAACCACAAAAAAGAAAACTCAAAGCGTTAACAATTCGACTTCAAATTCACGATCTACTTTTTGTTGATAAAAGATTCACATTTTTTTTTGTTTTTCAGACAAAAATGAGCTCGAAGCAGCCCAACATTTTCTGGAACAGGCGGCAATCGCGAATCTCGTGAGTATAAATTTTTTTTTCGCCTTTGTTCTATAATTTCTAAATTACATTTTATTCTATTGAATTTTTAGTTTTCTCCGTATGGATGTTTATTACTATTATGGAATTTGTGTTATTCTTGTAGGATTTGGGTTATACTTGAAGTTTCTTGATCGTTTTTTATTTTTTTTTCCAGCATGAATTTGTCCAGAGACTCAGCGGAGTGCTGGGCACTTCGGCAGCCAGCGCTGTTGCCCGGATGGCTGCCGGACTTCAACTCAAAAATCAGCTCACTTCCAAAGACTCCATACTGAAAACTCAATACCAGCAGAGATGGCTGGCCATTCCTGCCGAGACCAGACTCTTCATAAAGAAAAATGTAAGACGCAGCTGCGAAAGCATTACGACATTAAATTTATATCCTAAGATTTTATTTAGAAGTTTAATACTTGATATGAAAATACTGGAAAATGTTTCAAATTTTTATAAAGGGTAGAAAAACTTTCAAAGTTTCTAAAACAGAATTTTTAGAACTTGAAAATCGTAAAGATAAAACTGTTTTATATGCTGAAAGCTGTGGGAATAGAGAACATAAGAACAAATTTGGAAAAATAAATTCTCAAGCTAACGGTGTATTAATCGAATCAAAAGGATGTGTTAAAACCTTTGAAGTTATGGGTAAATAATTGAATGAACTAAAAATCCCTGGATTTGTCCAAATTATTATAGAAATTGAAATAATGTAAAAAATTGTTTAAAAACATATTTTAAATCTTTGATGTACAACAAAAAACTATAATATCTTCAAAATTGAAGGACATTGAATGAAGAACCTAAAGTTATTAGCTAATTTTTTAAAAAACGTGTTGAAACTTTCAAAGTTATCAGAAAATTAAATCCTAAAGCTAGATAATGTTTATGAAATTTTAAAAGGATGGGTCAAAACCCTTAAAGTTATGGATAAATAATTAAATTAACAAAAAATTCCTGGATTCATCCAAATTATAATAGCAGTTAAAATAATGTCAAAAATTATTTTGAAAATATTCGAACTATAATATCTTCAAAATTGAAGGACATTGAATGAAGAACCTAAAGTTATTAGCTAATTTTTTAAAAAACGTGTTGAAACTTTCAAAGTTATCAGAAAACTGTAAAAAAATTATCGAAAAATAAGGGATATTCTTCATTCTTCATACAAAAGTAAAAAGTGTCGAAATTTAATGAATTTTATAAAAATCGAAAATGAAACTGATTTAGATTTTGGGAGCCCTCGGGACGGAGAGCAACAGACCGAGCGCGGCAGCTCAATGCGTGGCGTACGTAGCAGTTGCGGAGCTTCCAACGGGGCAGTGGACGGATTTGATACCGCTGTTGGTGAGCAATGTAGTGGACACGGAGAGCACGGAAATGATGAAGGAAGCAACTTTGGAGACAATCGGCTACATATGCCAGGAGATTGAGAGCGATGTTCTCGTTTCTCAGTCGAATCAAATCCTCACCGCCATCATCCACGGGATGAAAGGTTCGAGCAACCACGTACGACTCGCTGCGACCAAGGCTCTTTACAATTCCCTAGAATTTACCAAAGGAAATTTCGAAATTGAGGTAAAACAAATTTCAATAGAACGACAGAACAAAATAAATTTTTACGAGATAACTTTAAGGTATTCCTAGCGCGAGGGAGGTATCGAAATTTTGATCTCGTTTTTTCTCATATTCCAAGTGGACTGAGCATTTAAGTTCATTAGGAAAAGTTATTAAAAATCAATTAAAGAAAAACATACTCAAAATTCAAATCGATCCTACGTTAAGTTTATTTGTTATATAATAAATAAAATCATAAAAATTTTTGTCTTCAACTTTTGTAGAAAATAAATTGAAGCTTCTTTGATGTTATATAAAAATGTGTGCAAAATGTCAATAGGCTTCACCGACCAAAAAATCGAGATACTCGTCGTTAACATCGTGATATTTAACACGGGCTCTTATGGGAGGCTGTGAAAAATTACGATTTTCAAAAATAAATATCGTGATTTTTCAGTCTGTAATAGCCCCCAAAATTTTACACAGTTGTACATATGACATCAAAGGATGTTTCTGCAAATTATCGTTGAAATCAGAAGATAACTCTTTCATGCAAGGCATATCTTAATTTAATAAGACAATAGGACGAGAAGAGAATTTTTTACAAAATAATTTTAATAATAAAATTATCATTAAACCTAAAAAGATATAACGATATTAGTAGAATAACGAAAACTTCGTTCAAAAATAAAAGTTTGTTCTTTTATAAAATTTTTATTCAATATCAATAAAACTTAAAATAATTATTTTCTATATTTATCACAAAATGAGAAACTTGATGAAATCTCGATAGGATTATTGGTCGTATAAAAATTCAAAAATATAAAATGAATAAATTTCGCTGATTTTCTTTTTGTACAGACCGAAAGAAATTTCATAATGGAAGTTGTCTGCGAGGCAACCCAGTCGACCAATTCCCAGGTCCGCGTAGCAGCTCTCCAATGCCTCGTGAAAATAATGTCGCTCTATTATCAGTACATGGAGCCCTACATGGGACCAGCACTCTTTCCGGTAAGTATTTTTTCAAATCAATCAAAAATTCTTGCAGCAAAAAAAGTTGATTATACCTTGCAGTTTTTTTCATGATAAATGTTTGAAATGTAACCTTCTTGATTGTTAGAAATTGGAAATTGCCCAATGTGTCATTTATAAATCTTAAAAATCATCATTGTTGTATTAAGCATATTCATCGTATTTATTGCTTAAATAATTTATGAAAAATGAAACCTTAGATAGCAGTAATTTAACTTGGGCATCAACATTGTTTATATGTTCCAAGCTGAAAAAGACGCTGAAAAAACTTGGTATTCGAAAAGGATTGTTAGAGCGAATACTTAAAGATGTAGTAGAGATACAATCCCTGAAATAAGTGACTTTTTCATAATGAATTGTTAAAATGTAGTCGTCGTTTTTTTGTTAGAAAGTTAAAATTTTGTATTGTTATTTACAATGATACTCGATAGTTTCCTAACGTTTTATTAACAATTTTCATATTATCTATTGTTTTAATTAAAAAAACAAAGATTTGAGAAAAAATTGTTTAAACTCGGTTATTGACATTTTTTATGTCTATTGATCGTAAAAAAATATCAACAAGACATCATCGTTTTAATCAATTTTTAAGTACTTTTAGAGAGGGAAATTCGTTTTATTATCACATAAGTGGATAATTTCTTAAAAACTGTTTGGTACAAATTGATAAAATTTGGCAGAGAGATTTTTTAATATTTAAACATCTTGAGAAAAAATTTACAAGTAACTACTGTCGTTTTTTCGATATTTATAACTTTATATAATTTCTAATACGTATGACATTCAATTTGTTATCACTTTTAAACGGTTGAGTGAATTGAGTAAAAATGTGCACAGAAGCATTAGAATTCTATTATCAGTGACTGTTCAAATTTTTTTTAATTTTATCACCGCTTCGAATTATAAACATCCTTAATTTCTTTATAATATATAATATTAAACTTGGACAATTTCTGAATGAAATAACATTGTTCAAGAACTTCGATGAAAAAAATATTCATCCGAAACTCAGTATTCGAAAACTTTTTACAAGACACAATTTTTTATTTAGACCCGTTTCGTATATAATATTTTCTGAACCATACAAGGGATTGGTTTACCTCTAATTTGGCAACAAATTACGATTGTAATCGTAAGCAATGCATCACCTCAATTTTGCATCATTTATAGGCATATTGAAGGTGATGTTTAAGTCCTGTGAATACGAGAGAAACAAATGCAAAATGGATTCACATTTTTTCTTAAAAATCTGAATATTTTGGAAAAATTAATAGTTACGAGTTATTCTCTGTTGAAAGGAGAGCAATACCTAACTTTTTTTTCACCGAAATTTTTTTTTCAACAGAAAAAACCGTAAAGCGGAATTCTTATTGATCGAATCATTCAAACATCACATTAATATTAAAATATTGCGAAATCAGTGTTGAAACATTGGAACGTTTATCTTACCAATAATATAACATTTCGTAGAGTTTAATTTAATATACAATATAATTTAGAAATAATGAGATTATCATTTATAAAACTGAGCCTTGAATACGAATTTGACAAATTTCTTGAAATTTTACATACTCCTAAATGTGTTATTTCTGTATATCGTGCTCTGTTTTTTTTCAAAGACAGTCAATTTTTGTAAAATATATTTTCACAAAGTGAACTGACTCTCAAGATAGTTTAAGATGATGTTTCAGTGTTTTATATCGTTTGAAATCGAACTTTGCGTTTGAATCGAAATAGCAATATACGTATCAGTATAGTCTGTCAATAAAACGCAATATGATAATAATAATAAAAAATTTATCATGTCAACAGATTACATTGGAAGCGATGAAATCCGACGTCGACGACGTGGCCCTGCAAGGAATCGAGTTCTGGTCGAACGTTGCTGATGAGGAAGTTGATCTGTCGATGCTGGAGGGCGAGGCATACGAGGGGGGTCGTCCACCATCGAAAGTGTCGCGTCATTACGCGAAGGGAGCTCTGCAGTATTTAGTTCCAGTGCTGATGAAAAAACTAACGAAGCAGGAAGAATTCGACGACGAGGACGATTGGAATCCATCAAAATCAGCTGGCGTTTGTCTCATGCTGCTCGCATCCTGTTGCGAGGAAGGAATCGTCCCTTGGGTCTTGCCATTTGTAAAGGAAAATATTAAAAATCCCGATTGGCGATTCCGAGATGCGGCGTTGATGGCCTTCGGTTCGATCCTCGGTGGACTTGATCCCCAAACATTGAAACCTCTCGTCGAGCAGGCGATGCAGACGCTGATCGAACTCATGTATGACTCCAGTGTCGTTGTCAGAGACACTGCCGCATGGACATTCGGCAGAATATGCGAAATCATTCCTGAAGCTGCGATCAATGAAACTTATCTGAAGCCTCTTCTCGAATCTCTCGTCAATGGATTGAAGGCCGAACCCAGAGTAGCTGCAAACGTGTGCTGGGCGTTCACAGGTCTCGCTGAAGCGAGTTATGAAGCTGCGGAAGCCGAGGAGGGACAACAACCCGAGACTTATTGCATGTCTCAATTTTTCGATTTCATCGTTCAAAGACTTCTCGAGACTACCGATCGTCCGGACGGAGCTCAGGCGAATCTTCGCTCCGCCGCGTACGAAGCTCTGATGGAAATGGTCAAAAATTCGCCGAGAGATTGTTATGTTACCGTCCAAAAAACTACGATGGTTATTCTCGACAGATTGCAGCAGGTGTTACAAATGGAGACGCATTTTCAAAATCATTCGGATCGCGCTCAGTATCACGATCTTCAGAGCTTGCTCTGCGCTACTTTACAATCTGTCCTTCGAAAAGTCACTCCGGAGGACGCTCCACAAATATCTGATGCCATTATGACCGCGCTTTTATCCATGTTCTCATCGAACTCGTGTAAGGTCGGCGGCGTTCAAGAAGATGCTCTGATGGCCGTTTCAACTCTTGTCGAAGTTCTCTCGGATGGATTCTTGAAATACATGGACGCTTTCAAACCTTTCCTGTGCTTAGGACTGAAGAATCATGCAGAATATCAGGTATTTACTTCTCATTTATTAATAATTCTTTTTATAAAAATATTTTCATTTCACGTGTAAAATAAAAGTTCAATAACAATTACAAAATAGTAAGTACAATTAAGGTAGGAGTCGCGTGAAGTTTTTTGAGACAATTTTTTTAAATCAATATCTCGATTTCTGGATGACAAAACGTCCTGAAATCTGGTATACATTTTTATTCAAGTATTATCTAGGTTTATGCAAAATTACTTTTTGGGATAGACTTTTTTCAAATTTTGCATAGGCTTAAATAATACTTGAATGAAAATCTATACTAAACTTCAAGACGTTTTACCATCTAGAAGATTTTCAAGATTAATCTCTAATACACATGTCCTTATAGCAGATTTTTTTTATTATAATTATTTTTATCTCAAAATCTATCTGGTCTAAAATATAAAATAAAAAAATAATTATTTTTATGTCAAAATATCTGGTCATTTTTTTAATCAAGCGTGAATAAAAATATCTGCGTCTTGAAATTTGGTATACATGTTTATTCAAGTATTATCTAGGTCTATGCAAAATTTAACAAAAACCTGTCTCAAAAAAATTCCCGCGGCTCCCACCTTAACGAATTGTTAAAATTTAGACTTCGTTTTTTTTTAGAAAGTTGAAATTTTGTATTGTGTTATTTTAATGATACTCGATAGTTTGCTAACAAAACCTCATCGTTTTAATACATTTTTAAGTACTTTTAGAGAGGGAAATTCGTTTTATTATCTCACAAGTGAATAATTTCTTAAAAATTATTTAGTACAAGTTGATAATATTTGGCTGAAAGATTCTTTAATATTTAAACATCTTGAGAAAGAATTAACAAGTAACTACTGCCGTTTTTCTATATTTATAACTTACATGTTATAATTTCGAACACATATAATATTCTATAACTTTTAAACGATTTAGTGAATGGAGTTCGAATTTGACTGGTCAAATTTTCAGATTTTTGCCACCGTCTCGAACATTTAGAACATTTTCTGATCTAGCAATAATAATACATCATTTGGAAGTTATATTACAAATGAAATAATATCCAAAAAGAATTTTTATACGTTTTCAGTTGTTCTTTTAGTGATTTATAGATTTTTAAATTCTCAAATACTTTCGAGACTTTTCAAATATTTTAAAAGAAAATCCGCCTAAACGAAAGCGATTATAATTCTATATATTTCCGAAACAACATCAATTGTAGAACGTAAATAATAATTCAAAAAATCAGGTTTTCGCTGATTTTTTAATATTTTTATGTACTTGTCACTTTTTTGATATTAAACTTTCGAAAATTAGTTCTAAAAAAATCTTTCAAACTTACAAATAAATGTCTGATGTTTTCTTAAACAAAATTACTCCTACAGATTTAATGAGCAATAAAAAAATTTCAGGTGTGTTGCGCCGCGGTGGGCCTAACAGGAGACATATGCAGAGCACTGCACAACAAGATGCTCCCATATTGTGACGAGATAATGACCCTTTTATTGGAAAATTTGGGAAACGAGACGGTGCATAGATCGGTGAAGCCACAAATTCTTTCGGTCTTCGGTGACATCGCATTGAGCATTGGTCCAGAATTCAAGAAATATTTGGAGGTCGTATTACAGACGTTGGCTCAGGCTTCGCAGGCGAACGTTGACAGGGAAGATTACGACATGATCGATTATCTGAATGAATTGAGAGTCGGCGTTTTGGAAGCTTACACAGGAATAATTCAAGGACTTCGCGGTGACGCAGAAACCCCGAGTCCGGACGTAGGACTTGTTGAGCCTCACGTTACTTTCATAATAACGTTCATCTCGACGATCGCGATGGATCGTGATCATTCTGAAGAAGCGATGGCCACGTCGATCGGACTGCTCGGCGATCTCATCACCGTTTTCGGTGTTAAATTACTACCCATGGTCGAAACCGAACCTCTCACTGTTTTACTCACCAAGGGACGTCGCGCACGAAGCTCCAAAGCTAAAAAACTCGCAACCTGGGTTAATGTCGAGATCAGGAAACTCAAAGAACGCTAAATTAGAATCGACGAGGTGAGTTTAATATTTAGTTTTATCTTTATTCAATTTTTCGTTTTTCATATTCTATTCAAAATGGGAGAAAATCTTCATTTTTAATTATTTTTGATACAAGTGAAATTATCGTTTTTTTCGTATTTTTTTTCTCATTTTGGTTAAGGACGTTGTACTCTTATACCAAAAAAGAGCGATTTTTATAGAAATTGCATAATCGTAGATAAGGACTTCCAAAAAGTGCTTGCCACGTTTTGACAAGTTTAGGAGGATAATTTGAAAAATTGCATAATCGTAGATAAGGACTTCCAAAAAGTGCTTGCCACGTTTTGACAAGTTTAGGAGGATAATTTGAAAGATAATTAAAAAAGAAATTAACACGCGTCCGTGTGGATTTCGTAAATTCTTGAATAGAAAAATGTATATTTTTCAATACACTTCAATATAATTGTAGAAATTTATACGTCGTACCTTTTTCAATAGAAAAACATGTATTTTGCAATAAATTTTTCCATTTTTGATACATCTGTACACATTTTTCAATAGAAAAATTTACAAATTCGCATTTTTCGAATGCTTAGAAAAGAGAGATTTTGTTAAAAAGTGGAGATAATATTTTTGGAATACCAAGAAGAGTACCCACCAAATTTCAAAAGGATTAGGAGCATTGTTCCTGTGAAATTGATTGATGAAGTATAAAAACAGCGAGTTTATTACAAGCTATATTTAATCTTAAAGTTCAGAGCCGTGGATTCGTGCAGATGGAAACTGTGGCAAAAAACTTTTTTATAAAGCTTGTAATGAAATTCCCTTCCTGCAACACACAATTGATGCTAAATTTCATTTTTCTCTTAAATCTTTCCCATTAACCTATATTTTTCTTTTTTCCAATCGCGTATCTTCTGCTTTTCGCAGTTGACAACTAACGTCCAAAAGTTAATGACGCAGCACAATAAACACTTTTTTTGTTGTATACTCGTCATTATTTAATTAATAACCATTTCTTTTCGGTGTCCTGTGTACACTTTTCATACTTCAGATGATTTTTATCTCAAATTTCCACCTAGATCATGATTATAAAAATTTTCAAAAGTCATTGATTTTTGGTTGAGACTGTATGGGTACAACATCCTTAACAATTTTGTTATGTTATTTTCGTACTCATTGTTGTTCCAATGAAGGAAAGTTACACCTATAGTCGAGGTATAAGTGGCGAGGACGGTTAGGAGCTCGGGAAAAAAAATTTCCAATGTTAAAAATTAAGCCAGAAGATTTAGCCGAAGACCTCAAAATAGTCTCTCGAAATGTTAATTTATTTTTAATTGTTAAAAAATGATAATTGTGAAGAAAATCGAGAGATTCGAAAATTGCAAACAATTTTCAATATTTACAAAAAGAACCAAACGAAATTGAAAGTAGTAAATTATCTCTCGATCAACGAGAAAATCGAAAAAAAAAAGAATTCACTCGCGTCTCTTCTTTATTATAATGATGACGCTTTGTCCATTTTGGCTTTTTGTTGTTTACAGATATCGCCCCAAGATTGTACTCTCGTGCAAAAATGATTTGACTAGAAAGCTATCGAACACAATACAAAGACAACAAGATTGGATGGAGTTTGGATGGGAGTGGATGTTGCGCGTGAGAATTCGGAACGAGAAAGAGGAAAAATAAGAGAGGAGAAAATAGAAAAAATTTCGGAGAAAATGCGAGAACGAGAGATGAATTCCGGATGCGAGGATGTTGAACGAATTTGGATGGTGTCTGCGAGTGTTCCTGCTTTTTGGCCAACAGCAAAACTCGAAAAAAAAAAAATACAAAAACGAGAAAAAAAACCAGAAAATTGAAAAAAAAGAGAAAAAAATCAACCAGAGAACTTTCTCGTCCCCTGGGGGGACAGAAGGACAAACTTGAGAAGAGTGTTGTTGTTTTGAGGAGAGAAAAACTGAATTTTTCACGAGAGAAAGAGAGAGAGAGAGAGAAAGAAAGAAAGAAAGTAAGAGAGTGTGCGTATCTGAGAATTGAGTAACGAGTGAGTGAAGTCGAGAAAAAAAGAAAGAGACGAATGCGGAAACCTAAAACAAGTGGATAAACTGTGCCAAGTGGACGATGCGCGTGAAAGTGCGTTGCCTGGAATGAAAAAATGGGGTAAAAAGTGTTGGAAACGCGCAAGAAACGCGTCTTCCTGTAGTGAACAAGGATATAAGGAGAATAAGCTTCGGCGAGAATGTTTTTTTATGATTATTGTTGAATGGACGACGCGAATGTGATATTTTTAGTGCGTGCATGCGAGTGAGCTCGATATTTTGCGAGAAAGCGAAAGAAGAAAAACACATGTTCAGGCCGTAAATATAAAAAAATCTCGAGATCATTGTATCGAATTTCGAGTTCGATTAATACATTTCGGATCGATACATCGAATTTCGCGTTCGATGTATCGAATTCTGAGTTCAATATATCAATTCCAGGATCGATATATGGCAACATCGATATATCGAATTTAGAGTTCTCAAAAATAAAAAAAGAGAGAGAAAATCGACCTGCGTGCCTGATTCTCAACGATTGATCGATGTGAGCGATTGTGCATTATATTTTTTTTTTCTCGCAAAGTGAATGTCCGTTAATTGTTGATTGAAGGAGACGAGGAAACAGCAAGAGAAAATGTACATTTTTCGAGACCAAGTCTCCCCGAGTTTCCCCCAACAAAAAAAAAGTCAAATAAGACGAAAGAACATTGATAATTATTTTTTTGTTTCTTTTTCATTTGAATCCTGATTATCTTTTCTTATTTTTTTTTCTTTGCTCTCCCAAAACCTGAGTCCATCCTCGAATTATATACGAGTCTGTATATATTTAATATACGTAAAGAAAGAGAAAAAGTGAGAGAAAGTGGAATTTTATTTTTTTAGCCGGTCGTGTCTTTGGACAATCGCGCGCGCGTGGATTCAAACGAGAGTACCTCGAATAAATGGGCTTGTGATAATATGAGTTAAGAAAGATTGAGCGAGAAAGAATTTTGAGAGAAATTGGGGTATGAGGAGAGAAAGCAAGAGAGAGAGAGAGAAAGCAAACACAAACAAAAAACGAATGAGAATAAAATATTCGGCGTGTGCCTGGACATTTTTTGAGAAGATTTTTTGAAAATTTTTGTACGCAAATTTTTCCTCGACCAAAAAAAAACGATTGGCGATTTTTTTTTAAATTTTTTTAATCATCTTTCTGTTTCTTCTTTCCTGCGTTTCAATGATGTACCTGTAAGAACGCTGATCGAGTTTTTCTCGATCAGTGAGAGCGCCCGAGAGTGAGTAGTTTAATGAGATTAAGAATAAATGGAAGGGGGTGCTGAATACACGAAAAAAACTATTTGAGATTTTAAAACGAGTTTTTCAAACATTACATACATCATGAATAATAGAAAAAAAATTCGCAAAGCTTCTGGAGGATATTAAATTTCAAGGAATTAGTTTCTTGTGTTATTTTCGATGATTTTCAGCTGATTCGCCGATATGCCGTCATCTTGCAGTGAAATACGACCATCTTCGATAAATTTCAATTTTTTTTTTCTAATTTAATCAAAAAATTTCTACAAAATTTGAATATTGTCTTGATAAATTCCACCATTTTTTTTCAATTCCTTGATGTTGCTATAAAATTTGACTATTGAAAAATACGGCCATTTTGAATGAGCTGCAGCAATTTTGTTTTAGGAAGGTTCTGTCGCTTCACGCTAGTCAAATCAGGAACTGTTTTTCCACGTTTTCAAATGGAACTGAATTGAATATATTCCCATATTTTATAAATCTTCTCAATTTGAAAAATGATTTTTTCTTTTTAAACATTTCAATATTACACAACATAAAAATATTATGTTATAGCGTTAATTTGATTTGCTTTCTTGTGTGAATTAGTATAGAGTCAGTGAAATGTCAACGGAATGGTACTTTTATGAGTGAATAATTCTCTCAGAACTTCGATAACTGCAATTTTTTATGTGAGAATCTCAATCTTTTTAGTCCAAGGAATCCGTGAAATTTTTCAGATTGCCGAAAATTTCAATCTAAATACATTTTTTCTTCATTTTACGAAAATAAGGTAACCACTTCTCAACATACTCTACAGCTTTCTTTAGGTTTTATGCAATTTTAGACAAGTTCATTCTCACTTGTTCAGTCGGCAATGCCACATCAAATTTCGCTATCGAGGAACTGACATTATATTCTTTACTGCCA
>JAPYYX010003465.1:0-11103 GCA_030522605.1 Cremastinae sp. B BG-2022a | reverse complement strand
TCGATATTTTTGGAATTAAAATAATATTTCATTTTTGCGAATATACCGGGTGACCACGACCACCGTGGGTCGGGTCCCCGAGTTTTAAAAACTTTGACTATTTGATTGAGACTTGACTGACTTAGACAGACTAATCTAGACTGAATTCATTTTCGACGAGGAGCTCGCTTCGAGCTCGCTCGTTGTCGAAAAACGCTGATTTGGACATTTGCAAACTCGTGAGGCCCGATCGAAGGCGCTGCTCTCACCCGTGTTTGTGATAAAAATAAAATGAATAATTTCGATTCTCAAAAATTTAACCAGTTAAGAACTGAGCAAAACTAATAAATTGAATTATTCGAAATAATAATAATAATAATGGTAAAAGACCGACCCAGGACGTAACACCTATTTTAAGCAAATCTATCAAAATTTTACAAGAACTGAAAAAAAATTTTTTTTCTTTTTTGGGGCACGACGGCCCCCCCAAAAAATCTTGAAAAAAATTTTTTTTTTGAAAAAAAAATGTTTTCAGCACATTTTTACGATTTTCGTACCTTTATAATGTCATAGGCCTCAAATATATTGAAAAAAAATTTATTCTGCCGATGTAATCCGTTTCTCTCTCTCTCTACCCTGATTTTGTCTAAAACAGCAAATTTAGGATAGGGGGAGGAGGGGCAAATTGGGGTATCTAAGAAAAATTTCCGACTTCAAGGATTTAAGTATGCTGAATCTTTTGTTTTTTAATCACAATTAAAGGAAATAAATAAATATTTTAGCTGGAATAAAATTTTCATGAGAAAAAAAAATGTTTTTAGCGGTCAAAATAGGCTACCTCTCCAAAAAGTACGAAAAAAAATTTTTTGGGAAAAAAAAATTCTGTTCAAAAAAAATTTTTTTTTTGGTGTGATCACATGTGATCACAGCATGATTTGACCGAAAAAAAAATTCAAATTCAAAAAAAATTTTTTTTTTTGGTGTGATCACATGTGATCACAGCATGATTTGACCGAAAAAAAAATTTTTTTTTGGCCAACATTTTTTTTACCAAATTTTCGATGGGGGCCGTCGTGCCCCGGTCTCCCCTCCATACATATGCATGTATATTTTAATAAACTTTTTTTTTTACCAATGTGACATTCGCAGCCTACTTATTTAGCCTGCATAGATATTTATTTTTATGTAAAATAAGGTATAAAAATTGTTTCGTCATGGATCGTGTGGAAACAATGTGCAGAGAGGACAAGAGAATGACAGTGATCGCCATTAATGAACGGGGTATCGCCGCTTTAGCTAATTTCACGTTTAAGGTCGTTAAAAAGATATGAAAGTATGAATACCTCTGTATACAATACGTATGTATTGTACATACATACATAAAAGACGGTTGGAAGTGAAAACCGTTATTCATCGTCGAAGTTGACGGTGGATAGTGCCACTAGGTTTCCCCGGCAATCAACTGGAGGGAAAAAAAACGTTTATTTTGTCACTGTCTCTGATGGGAACTCGCATGAGGATAAGTGCTTTGAAATAAAATGCTAATGGATATAAGTATCAAAGAAAAGGTAAAAAATGAAGACACGCATTTCGTATAAAGTATTGGGTATATTTTACAATCACAAATATTGTAGATCCATATGTAGCATATGTATGTATGTACAATACAAGGAATAATCAGATAGATTTTATAAAGAATAAAAGTAGATTAGATGATGCTTGGTAAAAATATTCCAGAGAAAACCCATCAAGAGCATGAGTTTTTCCCTTCATGGAAAAATAGGGAATAAAGAAAAGGTAGAGCGGTTCCTCAACCAGAGGTGCCTTCTGATGTTATTCTGCTTCGCAAGCAAGAGATACAGGGGAATGTAAGTGCAACTGCAAATTTCAGGAATTGGAGATAACCAGAAAGCTCGTTCCATCTCCTTCTCTCTCTCTCTCTCTCTCTCTCTCTCTCTCTCTCTCTCTCCGGTTGTCTCGCATCCGACGCAAGTACGACAAATTCCCGGCTCTCATCACATAGCAACGGTGGAATTTCGAGTTGAGTCGAGCTATTTGACAATGGAACGATCGATGGTGGTCTCGTCTTTCCCAATGAAATGGATAGCCGCGACTCAATTTTCCGAACATTAATGGCATTTTCACGAAGATCCTTCTCTTCCTTTCTTATCTCTCTCTCTCGTAAGCTCGTTTCTTGGATTTTCATGTAATTTTGAGAAAACGTTCTTTCAACACGGCTGTCAAGTTCAAACTGATTTCAAAAAGGACGAAGCAAATGAGAAAAAGAAATAAATAGGAAGGAATTTGTACATTATTACCGTAAGATTGGAAGGCCCTCTTTTGTATAGCTGTGTGACTGCACGGAACGTCTGTCAAGAAACGTAACACGAGCTTTGCAAGGGAAGGAGAAAAAAAGCGAAGAAAAAATAAAATTAAAAAACGTGTAATTCTTCGAAACTCGCAAGTGCAAGGCCCGGAGAGCTTGTATTTCACGAACTAGAGAATTACAGAGAAGAGAGACCGCGCGCGCGCGACGCGAAAAAAAGACGGAATGAGGAAAAAAACAGGGTGAGATTCCGGAGAGAAAAATTTCACCGGAAAGGGATGCGACGAACATTGGGAAGAGGAGCAGGATGGCAGCCAAGCGCCAACCAAACCACAGTGTGAAATTTTTTGAGGCTTTTGTTGGAGAGCCAACAAAAGACCTGTCGACTACGAATTTCGACTGTCGTGCCTGAATCGAGAGCAAGAGAGGTGCTTATGAGACAAAAAGCTGAAAAAATAGACAAAAAGCAAGAGGAAAGGCGGAGAGAGTCTGCTTCCAAAGACCATGAATTCGATCTCTAACGTTCCGAGCACGTAAGTGGCACGACGGGCAAAACAAGTCACTACTGTACCGCAATTTCGCAAATTTCCGATTTAAAAAAAAAAAAAAAGAAAGAAAGAAAAAGTTCTCCTCTGTGCGATCGAAAAAGAATAAAAACCAAAAACGTTTCTCTGCAACAAGTGTTAAACAAATTTTAATCATTTTCCAATTTTTTGATATTTTGTTGTCGCAGAATCGTGAATCAATTTTTACATAGAAAACACCTTCATACTACACCACACTGAACACTTGAAAATACATACGTTTCGACTCTCTCTCTCTCTCTCCCCCCTACCGCTCATTGACGCAGAATGAAAAATAATGGGAAAGGGATGAGTGCGCATGGAGAAGACTGTGAAGAGATACGCGTTTTCGCCCTCAGGGATGTGCTTTAAGCGCGAAACGTGCAGTGAAAAGTAAGAAAAGAGAGAAAAGAAATTATTTAAAGATGAAGCGAAAAAGTGGAAGAAAGGAAATGAAATGGAAAGAAATGGTCACGCGATCGCAATCTTTTTCTTTTCCTGTTTTTTCCTTTTCCATGACCCCAGTATTTTTTGTCCTCCGCTCTAACTGTTTTTATCTCGAAAAACGTGACTTCGACCTACCTCTGCTCTCGGCGGCGTTTTGGCCTACTCCTCGAAGAGCGAGTTTTTTTTCTCGAATTGCGAGAGGTGAGCTTTACAACTTGATAATGACAATAGTAAAGTTGCCACAAAAAACGAAAATAGTGTATAGAGCTTATTCTTCCCGGTGTGTAAATTCTTTTGTTAAATTCTTTTTCTCATTACGTTTTGCAACTGCATTTCCGTAGTCGCCGATTCCCGTCCCCGATGTTTTCACGAGCATCGTGTCTCTCTAGAATTCGGACGGTGACCACGAATACATTATTTCGCATCTCTAGTGTAGACAGAGTTTTATATTTACTCATGAGAATAATATTCGTATCTATTGTATATGTATTTTTCCTTAGTGGCATCAGGGAGACAAGTTTTTAAATATCTCGATAAAAAGATTCCAAGATCCACTTCCGTCGATTTCTTCGCGAGTCTTTGAAAAAAAAGATGTAACAGCGTATACCTGCTCTTCCAGAAAATTTCATTTTTATTAATTTTTTCATCTTTTTTATTCATTTCAGAATCTTAGGGCATGCACAACAAGCTTTACGAATCGGGTAGATTTCATTAGTAAATATTTACCACGCTCTTGGTAAATAATATGGGAATGTCGGTTCTAGAATGGAGAAACTGGCCCCTTGCTTTTCCACGCTTCGAGTGCGGAGCAACGATATAGAAGCAAACGACTTCATAAATATTCATTCTCTTTTGGAAGAGGTATTACCAGCCCTACCATGGAATTAGGAATGGAGGAGCTGCGAGTGGATTATAAGCATACGTAAGAATTTAATGAAAAAAAAACCAGGATCAAGGCTGTCACGATTGAAAAGCATGAATATCATTAAAAGAATAGTACTCTCTGAAAATGAACATACCGACATCCTTTCAGCATCTCAAACAAACAAGAAACCCATAAGTATTTTTCCGTAATAATATTTATATTACAAATACACACATTTTAATAAATATCTTTTTTCTCATACAGCACTTCGAAATAAATTGAAAGATACGAGCTTTTATTTTTCATTCAATATATGATCGTTTTCTCGTGTGTGATAAAATCTTCTCAGTCCTCTTCTCGAAAATTTCTCGAGTAATATTATGAAAGACGAAACTGCATTACAGCTATTTTCTCTGGAGCTCTTTCCGTCGTAGTTTTCAAAGAAAGACTCGGGGAAGGTGAAAGCAGAGAGGAAAGAAGGAAAATACCATGTAGAGGAGAACGAAATGTCCCGCGCGCGCGGCTGTATACATATGTATATACTGTATATAACATCGTTCACCAGTCAACCGCCAATTATTTAGTACAACATACTACACATTTAGTGCTCAGTCGTGTGTACGCTTATTTGTGAGTGGAAAGTATCTGAAAGCCCTTTTTAATGAAACAAACATAATCCTTATTCGTGCAGAGTTATACCTATGGGCTGCAATTTCGCTTGTTGCATATGAATTTTTTTACGTTTTGCTTCTCTTTCTCTATAAGAACTCTAATGTTGTTTGTGACGTTTACAAATAACTCAATACTAAGTCAAAGAGATCCACAATAAATCGACATTATTCCAAAATAGTGAGAATGAAAAAATGAAGGATCAACCGTAATTAAAATGTTTTTTTTTTCATTCTGCGTTTCAGTTCGCGTTTAAGAGCAATGGCAGTCACGTAACAACCCAGATTTAGTAATAAATTATGGATTTATCAATTAATAAATGAATTGTCATAAAAAATGATACCGTACCGCCGTTCTTTGGATCGAAAAGAATCTATCACCGCTTTTTTGAGCTGAATTTTTCAGAATTGAGGGAGAAATCTGTAGAGAAAAAAATTTCACTCGCGGTCACCCCTTGTGATTTTTCTCTCTCAGAATTGACAAATTCAGCTGAAAAAAGCGGTGATAGCAGTTTTCGATCCAAAGAACGGCAGTACGGTCCAATTTTTGGATGAGAATTAATTCACTTATTAATTAGTAAATATGTTATTACCGAAATCTAGTAACTTTTTGGTTGCCATTGCGCTTAATTTTATGTCTACGTTAAACTCCCAGCACGGAGCGCGGACTTGACAATTGACAACATAAACGTAATCGATTGACCTTGACCGGGAGTACCATATTCATAGTGGTCTGCTTGGTAGGGCATTCACAATCGAGGAAAGGACATACGTGTTGCTTTACAAAAATCAGTTAATAAACTAACTGTACAAAATTGTATTAAGGAAAAATTGGCAAATAATAGTATAGAAATGTGCAAAAAGAAATTTCGGCAAACGTGTGGGAAGGGTTCAGCGTGGGGGTTTACTGCGCATCGCGTTACTGAGAACACATTCTATACAATATTTGAATTTTCATATAATTCATAAGCAATGCAACATTTTTACATCGAGAAAGAGTTGGGAGGGAACGAAATTCATTTCAATTAAAAGCAGGGAACCGGAAATTTGTGGTACCACGATGAATCAAAAGAATGAGAAAAAGATTCCAAGTGTGATTCCACACAATGGAGTTAACACGAGTGGTAATTGCGGTTGGTCGTTAAATTAATTAGACCATAAGTCGAGGAGATGAAAGAGACGTGAGGGAGGGAGGATCGAAAGTTGTCGATGAGAAGCATCGAAAAACAGAGACTACGAAGCGAACTCTCGCGAGTCTGCACTCCTCGTATTGTCGACTAGGTTCTACCGGGGTGTAATCCTGCTATTCTGCAGATTGATAATAACCACACGTGTCCGCGGTAGTTTGCCACAGTCGGAGCTCGGGCGCTGTACTCTTTCTGATGGGGATGAGGACACGAGAGAGAGAGAAAGAGATAAAGTGAGAGAAAAGTAACGTTTATTAAAGTTATCAATATATGTGTATGATGAGAATATAACGTTACAGGATGAGGTACACACTGTTCACATTCTAGACGATATATCGATTTTAAGGAAGAAATTGGTGAAATATTGGAATCAGTGCTGACATTTGACAAAAATACCAACCAGGAATATATGTAGAAGTGAAGAATTGTGCGAGGAAATCCTAGTCGATATTTTGATAGGAGTTTAGAAAAGTTCGTTTTACATCGTTCGTTGGGTGTTTACTCCCTCGGTCTGCTTACCACAATCGGTCGTAAGTAAACATTTTCTCTCCTGACGGTGTATTGTGGCGAATTTAAGCTCGAGATCTATACATTCCCAACTTCATTCTCGATTATTCTCTGGCGATTCAATTCCGAGACGCCATCAAGCTTCCTAACGCTTCTACTAATTCTCTCGTTCCCATTTAATGTTTCTTCTCTCTGTGGCTCCCTGCCCGTTCGATCCCGCTTAAACCTCTTGAAAATTTATCGTTCAGAGTCGTTTCGCCTTCACGAATAAGCGACCAAACAATTTGCTTTACGCCAATTCGCTTACTATATCCTTGTAACGAATATTCGGAGTTATTATTAAACTTTTCCTCAAGTGATTTCGATTCCTCTTTAGGATAATTTTGCTCATAAAGTAACATAATGGATGCTCTGCAACTTCGGTAAGCGATCCAAGACTATCTTCTCTTCTAATAAGAGCACGACTCTTTTTTTCACTTTCCGTTTGCAGCAGTTTTTTAACGATTTTCTTAAATTATCAATAATTCTTGTAGATCCATGCAAAAAGAATTGTGGAAAGCTGATGCAATATCAGTTTGGCTCACACTGCTCCTTTCGTTATTTCACTTTTACTTTTGTGTAGTGTACCCTCTTTTACTCACAACAGTGAGTAACAGAGTATGCATGTGCAGACATGAAATAATTAAAAATAAGTACGAAAATTTCGATTTTTTTGAAGCCTTCAAAAAACCGATAGTGATGAGGAAAGGTGTTCGCATGTGACACGGTAGATGGAAATTTGGACAAATTCGACCGAATCCAATCTGGCGAAATAAAATAGAGTCATAAAGCGAATTGTATGCGTGCATGTGCTACAAATTTCTCTGCCACACAGAAAAGGAAATCACATCTTCCAGAAAAAAATTTGTATCCTCTTTCTCTTTGTTAACCCTCTTTATCTAGAACTTAGATAGGAAGAGCAACGTGTCACGTAACCTCCGGGAATAGCGTGGTCTTGCTAGCCCACGGCGCAATTCATCAAGGTTAAGGGAATTCACCCCTGAACCTTTCAAAACTTGTGAAATCTATTCTTCCATTTTCTTTTCTCGTTTTAGAGTTCAATGATAATTTGTTCACATTTCCATATGTTTTTATAATTTTTTGAGATCGCATATTTGAAATAAATTGTTTGAGATTGCACATATTTAAACATGAATAAAAACTGTCAGATTAAGTGTCCTTTTCAAATGGGAAATAAAATTGGCAATAACGAGCACTCGAGATCTTTAATCGAAAAGAAAAAAGTTGTTGGCAATTGTTTAATTATTCATCTCTCTAATCAGGATCAAAGAATCCCTTTCCGTTATAATAATGAAAACGCTCATCCGTTTTCTACCTTGAGAAAGAACGTTTTGTTAATAGGAGAAACGTGGTTATTCAGAAAATTTGTCCACAGAGTATATAGCCTCGTTTACAGTCGTGCCTGAAGTAAAATGGATCTCGAGTTGTCACGGTTATTCATAATATGCTAAACCATTGTCAATTACTTCCGACTTGGAGCTTTGCCAGCGCACAAATTGACAATGCACCGATTCAGCTGTAAACTAGCAATTTCGACAACATTTTTATTTATCTTCGTTTGTTATTAAAATAGGCTGTCCCCTATCGGAGTGATAAGAAAGTTTTCTTTTTCCAGTATGAAATAATATATTTTAATTGACATCATTATTTTAATTGCACCTTATACATACATACGCATGAGTAAGAAAGTATCGTATACTTTCCATAGTGTTTATTAAAAATTTCGCTGATTCGAACAGTAGTATTTTCAGTTTTTAATTATCTAGTTTTTTTATTAACAAAAGTTTATTCTAACCTTGACGTTCCCATATTTCCAGGTAAACAAGACAACTGCGGGCAGACAGGCAATGATGCAGCATTCGAGTATCAATATTGCCGTTCTCATGAGCCAATTGAGGGAGACGACACACGGCGAGCCGTCCTCGCACGATTCGCATCCTTCGGCGCAAGGGAGACACTCGAATATTCCTTCCTCGTTATACTGATTCTCCTCGCCCTTGGATGAAAAAGAACATTCAATGCTTTTTTAAGGAACTTTACTAAATCACAAATCTTTAATTAGATTAAATTATCTGAACGTAAATAAGAGCACAGTATATTAAAAAAATTAGTTAAAAATGTGGCCGCACATATACATATATGTATAATGTATACGATAATAAAATGTTAATAACTAACAGAGTGCAAACGAATGGCCAACAATAATTTTCTTTTTGATGGAATGATGGGGGACGTAGATTTGTTGGCTTCGATGAACTCGTTCGATAAGCGTCACTCACTCGCAACTCAAGTCTCTCTGTAATGGTTCTCGCAACAAATGTTTATCGAATTAAATTGTAGTTTCGTAATCATGGATCGTTTATATTGCATTAGTATGAGGCACAAAACGTGCAGGCACATCCAGCGAGAATGGTTAGCTCGCCTGTAATTAAATGAAAATCAATCATGCTATGGGATACGCTTGAATAATCATCAAGTGGGGTATAATGTGCAGAATCGTATGTACTGCACATATGAGAAGGCGGTAACAAGCGGAGAATAATAAGAAAATTGTAAACCGAAATTGCACGTTTTTGATTAAATGATGTGAATATGCTGACGTACAGCAGGAGTGAAGGATTCGTTACAGGGTAAAACCGAACAAAATCTTCTTAGACATATCCCTTTTGACCTCGTTACATTGTGCGCCCAATGTATATATATACATATGTATGTATACGCGAACGGAGAGATGGAGAGAGGCGTTTATCTCTCTCGAGAGATCACTTCTGGAGATTCGTGATCAGGTCCCCGGGTAGAGACGTTTGGGAACGACCGTCACTGCAGTCCATAGAGTATTAATCATGATCCTCGCGACCGGCGGAACTATCCCGAGGGACAATATCACGCAAAATGAAGCTGATATAATGTTACCTCCGTACAATTAGCCCCAGATATTACGAAAAATATAATCATACATACAGGCTGCTTCGAAAGGGGATGTCACTATTGGAAAGTCATATAGATGCTCGAATTAGGCACTTTTTGGTGTGTCATATATTGACATAGTCGTTCTACAGTTAGTTAGTCATCGATGAATGTAGATTATTCAGGTCATGTAATTACTGATGAGACTCGTGTTCACTCATCGACGGAACGTCGATAACTCATATATTTCATCAGTAACATGTTTCGTGATTTACTATTTTTACATTATTTCTGAGGTATTCTGCAAACAGATGAAAGTCTGTACGTTATAAGTATGCAATCGTGAAGTTAGTATCTCAAATACTGAAGGCATTGAAAGGCCACGCAGCGCGTCATGGTCTCGATAAAAATTTTAATCCCGGAATATATCTGCGCACAGTTAACGATCTGGGGCTGGCCGTATTAATAATGCATCCTGCTCCAGATTACCTAAATAACCGCTTTTCACTTCTTCTCTTCTGATAAATCGATAAAGGCCTGACAACAGCTCCGAATACAATTTGATCAGTAATCTCTTGATCAAAACTTGAATAATAATAATAATAATAATAATAATTCAACAAACGGCATCCATCAAATGAGTATCTACGAAATTGATTGAATATCAACTCTCCCAAATTTCCATCAGTTTAATACGGGATTGAAAAAATATTGACTTTCAATGCAACAGAAAGAATCGAATAAATGAGGAAGTCGTATGTCACTTTCTCATTTATTCGCTTCGATGAAAATACAATATTGTCGCAATCTATATAGATCTATAGATCGCGACAATGTATGTATTTTCATTTCACTTTCGTGCAAGAGAGATAATTGAAGTGACGTTGAGTATTTCTGGGAATTTCGACATTACAGCAAACGGGAAAAGAGCAAGGGAAGCTCCAAAATTCTAAACCACAATAATTATTCCTTTCGAAACCTAAATGACTTTACTCTTCATATATTTTGCCATTAACTATTCATGCATATCCACACGTGTTTCGATTCTCTCCATTTGTTTCGAAAATTCCTATATTTCGTGGGATATTATGCTGACATCTGAAATGTTTTGACTAGAAATTCAAGTGCTACACAAGCCGTGAATGGGTCTCCCCCGATACTGCGACACTCGTCTTATGATTATGAAATTTAGTAAACGGTACAGAAAATAATTTCGTGTCTTCGAAGGGATTCTCGACCAGGACTCTGAACCCATTTCAACGATTTATCAAACTCAGCCTACATCTAATTATGTCCGATAATCGCACAAAAAATATACTAATTACCTATCTTTCAGCTTTTTGTTGTACGCTGAGTTTCTACTCGAGTGTTCGCAAACGGATCCTCACGCGTTTTTCGCATGACGATGACTAGCATTGTCTTGCAATTTTGGCAAGTAGCTAAATATCTTTCGATTTTTCTGTAAATCGGAAGCTAATATAGGGGAGGGTGGGGGACGACGGCCCCCGCGGGGCACGACGGCCCCCCTCAAAAATTTGGTCAAAAAAAATTTTTTTTTTTTCGGTCAAATAATGTGTAATATGATGTGATCACA
>JAPYYX010003464.1:0-10849 GCA_030522605.1 Cremastinae sp. B BG-2022a | reverse complement strand
GGCAAACTCGGAGAAAAAGAGTAGCGGTAGCTCGAGAGCGTACAGTTGACGTTCCGTAAATGTACTTGCCTCGAGTCTCTACCGCGACTCTTGATTACGCACACGAATTTTTCAACAATATGTATACATATGTACAGAGCTTCTACATTTTTTATACAAAAATTATGCCAATTTTGGGATTCCCCTGGAGTAAAATATCGTTGAATTTTTTTATCGATGCACAAATTGAAGCACAAAATATGAAAATTCGTGGATGAATATATTGATGGACGGAAGTATGAGGTTGTATATGCGTGGCGAGCGTGGGGTGAGAAAAGTGTATCGTAGACACGTCGAGTGATCGTTCTTCCGCCGAGTTACACATAATACCTCATAAACACCCCTAAAATGTCTGCCATTAACTTCAGTTTCCGTGGCGCCTACGGTCTCGTTTTACCTCCGTTTGTAATTCGAAATGCCGCATGGCAGCCGGGCGGGAATCTACGCACACACAGAGAGAGAGAGAGAGGGAGAATCGTGGAATGCTCATGAAAACGTTTAGTACTTTTTTCGCGATATCCTATTTTAAAAAAATCATTTAAGCTTATAATCCGCGAATTCGGTTAAGAGCTACTGATACTACGATCTCGTAAATAACAGATTTAATAATTAATTAACAAGTGAATTTTCGTAGAGCAAAAAAGTTACACCTGGCGACTCGTGCGAATTTTTATTGAAATATTGAAAGATTCAACTTCAAAATAAGATGATGATACACATCCTTTTCGATCAGAAGAATGACCGTAAATCCGTAAACAAGAAATCCGTAATTTACAAAATGTGGATGGCCATGTGATTTCCGTTGCTCTTAAATATAGTCTCATGAGGCCAGGAAGTATTTGAAAAAAATAGTAAGCACCATTAAGCGTTTGCGTTTTTTCTGATAATTACAAAAAAGCGACGTGATATTGATATTTAAAAAATCGCGATTATTAATGCATTGTCAAGTAACAATTAAATAAATAAAAATCCTTAATTAATAATTAAAATGTTATTCAGAGCCAAGCATGAGGTAATTAACGGGACAGAAAAATCATAGCTGGGAGAGAAAAAAGGGGATAGCACAAATAATATATAAATATTTTATTATATCGCGTATATATTTTATCGTTATACTGTTTGTTTAATCTTCTCCTTTTTCGCGTTGGCGAAAATCCGATGCGATATGAATTCACGCTTCACAAAGATTGAATAAAAAATACTGTAAATTACGCGAGGCGAAAAAAAATGCTTGTCGTCAGATTTGCGGATGAAGTGAACACGCAAACGCCGGCAAACAGAAACGTTGCGCAGCACGTTCTCAATTCCCTGGGCCGATGTGGGTGTTCGCGGCGGCGGCAGCGGTCGCGTGGTAGTGGTGAGAGCCCGTTAAATGTCGTGGTTCACCGTAAAAACCCGAGCTCGTTACCAACGTCAGCCCCGCCGGCCAGCAGCGAACTCGAAATCATAAAATAAAACTATCTGTACACTCGCGGGTAAACGATGACACATACGTTAAAAAAAAACTCGATTCGTACGGCTGCCAAGTTCGATTCAACAAAAACTTTCTATTTTTTATCTTTTAAACTCACCAAACTATCTTGGTTGAGATAATAATTTTCGAAACGCATATACCCTCATGCAAACAGTTTAGAAAAATATTGCAATTAATGCGTATCCGAGATTTTAAGATAACTTTTTTTATAGTATTTCAAATTCTTTCGAAGCAATACACTGCAAATAAATGCGCTAAAAAATCGTATCCATTTCAATGAATAATTTAAACAATAAAAATAGGTAATGAAATATTTTTTATATCTAATGAAAAATTAATTGAAATGGCAATGGATTGTTTTCAGTTTTTTTTTTTCGGTGATGAACATCAGTTTGTTGCGCCTCTCTTTGGTTTTTTCGTTCGTGCGAACGGTGATGTTTAATACTCGAATAACTGATGTAAATGCATCGGAGAGAAATGTCAAACATCGACGTTCCGGCGCCAGGAGTCTTTCATCCCTTCTCGCATTTTTATTTTTATCTCTCGCGCTTTCTCCTTCTCCGGACAGCCCCCGAATCTCATCCCGAGCCTCTTACTTCCGACACATTTGTGTTTTGTTTCTAGCGTGAAACTTTCCGTCACGCAACATTTACCAATATTCGTGACGTAACGAGTCATGTTTCTGCTGTCAATTTTACTCGTTCGTCATCACGCCCCCGACAGATATTTATATACTCAACGAAGAATCATAAAAAAAATTGCATAAAAGACGTGCATACTTTTGGAAATGGGAATTATTGTTGATAATTGAACAAACATTTTCACATTAAATTTTCATCGTGGGACATACATTTTTGGGATAGGTGTGAGGGAAGGCGACAAGAAATACGAGCGAATCGTGGTCCGTACGCGGTTTCAATTGGATTTGAATAATACACAGACTTACAGGGAGGAAGAATTCCGAGCCTTTATGGTTTTTAATCCATTCCGCGGTTGAGCTATCACACCCCGGGGTATGAAAACGTGGGCAGAAAACAGATTTCATAAATTAATCAATGTTGCTTGAACTTCCATCAGTTTGGATGTGAGTTTTTGGCAACATCGCGGGAAAATTAAGAAATATATATATATATATATAATAATCATAATAAATATATGGTGTATCTATGAAAAGGCGTTGCGATGAATTATGGAATTTCTTCCAGGAAAGAGTTTTACTCTGACGATAATGCTGGCAACTTCACCACCACAGGTAGCGACCCTATCGAAAGCGATAAAAGTCACGGTCGATGGGCCCAGGGAGCCAAGGTCAAAGACAAGTGAGTTATTTCTAATTTTTATTCAAATTGTACGCAAATAAAAAACTTGAGAACAAAATAGATCAAGTAAGTAACGGAGAGAGACAATATTCTGTGATGATAAATACAGTCGTCAGGTTTGCAAAGAAAATATGTAGAAATAAAACGCGATTGGACGATTGATAGTGAATATACGAGGCAATCCTCGTCTGGTGTAAATTTGTGCGTTCCGTCGAAGCTCTAGAAAATCAGGGAGCGAATAGAAATTTGCTGAACATGAGAAAGCGGGATTCTCGAATTGAATAAGGGAGGGAAGATAAGGATGAGGATGAGACGAATGGGATGAATAGTAACAGAAAGTGACCGATAATACGGAGGAAAAGCTTGAGCGTAGACGATCCCTTTATATGTAACGCAGTGTACCCCAATCTGGACGATCTACTAAGGAAAGCAACTCACGTTCCAGGACAGCATGCCTTTCATCCCTACCACTTCGGACCACGGCCATTTCCCTTCGGACATCCGCAGGACACCCTCGCATTCAAGCTCTCTGGTAAGTTACGTGCCTTACTCCAATCCTGACACGTTGCATCGTGTGGGCCCAAATATTCTTTTTGCTATATTCTTCATCAAACTTTCGAGAATATCATCTCGCAGTACCCTTTTTCACATTTCATTTCACATCTTTTGGAGAAAACAGAGGAGAAAAAATCGTCAATAAAAAAAGATTTTAATGAGCTTTCTTTTGAGTTCAATACACACTGTTAGATGTATTTAAGTAAGACTCTGTGGCAAAACATTTTATTTCAGCTGAATATCATTGCATTCTTCTAGTAAATGTTCATAGAATAGTCTCGTAAAAAAGCCTGGTTATTATCAGATACGACGGATCTGAATCGTAGGATCGTGTTGAGAGATAATCAAGTTCGAAACACTCGAGCTCTCTTAAGGTCAGCTGCTCGGAGGATACGGTGAAAATGTCTTCGACTCGGGTTTTCCACCCTACATGATATTCTCGACGCCCCCGGACCCTCTCTCTTCTGTATCTCGTCACCTTGAAGGGCGAGAGGGAATTTCGAGGCACCTGCCACCTCGGTTATCTCTCTCTCTCTCTCTCTCTTTCCTTCTCTCTTTCTCTTCGAGGGTGTCGAAATTGCGAAAAGGTGTACAGGCTCGAACCGAAGAGACACGCATTCGGTCGATTCCCGGGGCTTCGGGAGTCACTCAAAATTGAGTTTCCTCCAAGGCGTGACTCCAAGTCTCTGATTAAACGCAACGAGGTCTCTCACTCCGCTCTCCTCTGCTCTCAGAGACTGACTTCAAGGGAACCTAGCAGAACCTCTGACGTCAGATTATTAGCTCCTAGTACATGCAGCGTATTATATTTACGTTATTCATATTTCTTTAGAATTTCATATATCGAATTTTGAGTCTAGAATTAACTGTTTGCATCGAGAATCTTACTCGAATAATTTTTCTGAATTAGATATTCTAAGGAAGAACACCGATGTTTTTTTTCGAACTCTCTATGTGAAAATGAACTCGGGGCTCCGTGAAGTGATGGTACACGTTTTTTGGTATATAATGAAAACAGAACACGAAGGTGCGTAGCAAGAGTTAGAGTCGGGAGTGCCCGAGAAGCAACCAAATTCCATTCGAACTCATTTGAAGCATCACAAATGTTGATGGGAAAACTATATAATACATCAGTAGAGGATTGAGTGTGGGACGATTGAGTGAAACCAACAGAGAAAAATAAAAAAAAAAGAAAAGAATGGAGAGAAAAAAGCGAGAAAACAGGAGAAAGATAAAAACAGTTGGAGAAATATAGAGTGCAAACGATTGTGAGAAAACGAGAGGATAAAAGTGGTTATATAGCGAGAGAAAGCGAGACGCAGACAAAAACGAGTGAGAGAGGATAGAGCTTTGGGTGAAGGGCATATACTATAGAGGTGAGAGAGGAGTGTACTGATACTGGTGCACCGACACTGTATTGTTTCGGCATGATAAGCGGCTTAACGGAGCTACAGTCCCCCCGTTCTCGTTGAAGCCTGCAACCCCCTCTTCACCCCTACCCCAGGTTGACCCTCTTCGATAGATAACACCAGGCTTCTCTCTCTCTCTCTCTCTCTCTCTCTCTCTCTCTCTTGCTCCTCTCTACCAATTGAATCCAATCGTTGAACTCTCACAATTCGTAACTTTATTCGAATACCCCAGGAAACCAACGCCCAAAAATTCAGCCAATTCTATAGCGCTAGGAATTAAATTATATGAAAGAAGCTGTTCGAAGAAACGAGTTCGCGATTTAGTATTTTTTACATTTTTTTATTTCGAGATTGATCCTTTATCGAGTTCTTCCCGAGAACGAACGTAAACAAGAGCAGAAATCATTCGATTATGAAATAATATCGAAACACTCGCGATTCTTGTCTCGGAATAACGAGCGATCGATCCTTCCTATTTTCGATATGGAGTTCATTGTTAAAGTTTACTCTCGTGTTGTGAAAAATAACGAACTGGAATCAACGTGGATTCCGAATTAATAGCCAGCTAAAATTCGGTCGTGTGTGTAAAACGAGTTTTTTTTTGTTCGTCAGAAAAAAATTGAGTAAAAAGAATCCTCATGAGTAAAATAAAATAATACGCGAAATCATTGACTCGTAAATGTTTGTCAAAAATTCATTAGAACAGAAATGTAAACTTTCACAGATTCGCTACCGAAAGTCGCACATTCTAAATCCTTCTTGCTCTCTTCTGATCGATAGTAGTTTCGAAGAATCCCGTGTTACCGACTATCGTAGAGATTATTATTTGCTTTGTTTGAAAGAGGTTTAATGCTCCTTCCGATTAATTTTTTTGTACAATTTTGAGAATAATCCAAATTTTTCGGTACTTGAATTTTTCAATAATGAAAATGACTAAAAATCATACAAAAGTAGGATTGATAATTTCCTTGAAATAATAAATAATAATAACGGTGTACTTTCCGTAAGAAACTCTTTTTCTCGTATGATGTAATTTCAAAAGTGGCAGAATCGAAATGTATATATTTTGTTAAATTGCCAAACGTGAAAAGAGATTTCAGAATATCAAATGGTCATTCAATTTCCTGCAAACGCAAGTGTACCCACATGGGGCTAGATGCAGCCAACCCTTTCGAAGAGAGAAGTTGCCAGGGTTGGTCGACAGGTTGCGCCACTCGCTTGTCCACTGCGGGTGAGAAAAGAGAGAAGGAGACAGAAGGAGAGAGAGAGAGAGAGAGATGAGACAAAAAGCAGGACAGAGAAAGTCTGAATTCAATGAGTATTCTTCATGATGGGAAAATACGTGTGTGAAAAATGTGTGACGGATGAAAAAAATTATATGAGAAGAAAGAAATGAGCGCAAAAGTGTAGAAAGGGGAAAAATTGGGAAATTCGGGAGGGTGAAGATGGGACAATTTGGTGCACCGGGCGCGTTCCAAGGGTCGGTTTATTAGATATCCGCGTCCGTGGCTCGACAAGGACCAAGAAAACCGAGTTGGTTGGAGTATACTGGGATGTATTCCGAGGCAAGTTCGAAGCTCGGTATCACTCGAAGGTGCCGCTCGAGGGGACGAAGGCGCCTCTCGCTATTCATCCCTCTCTGTGCTTCTTTCTTCATCTATCTATTTTCTTCTCTCTCCCTCCCGTCGTGCTTTCTTTCGCCTCGAGGGTTGTTAAGGTGCCCATTGAGGTGTAACTAGGGGGATGTTATTAAATTTCGTTCGGTGACTGCTACCTCAGCAGCAGACCTTCGAGCTACGAATTTCATGGGCTTCACACACGCCCAACCTTTTCCTCAGATCACTCGTGCCCATCTTATTTTCATTGACTTATCACACTCTTATTCTCAGACTTTTGTCCTCTATCGCATGTCTCCGAGTTTTTTTATTCTTAGCAAATAATTTCTCAATTTTATACTAATAAAAATATTTAATTATGAACGTATATAATGCCACTTGTAAAATCTTTTTTGAAGAATGGCGATGAGTGAATGAAAACAATAGAAGAAAATCATAACTATAACGAAGGAAAGAAATCTCGAGGATATTGCGAAAGTGTCGACTCGAAAGCAATGAAGAATGGAAAAAGAACTGCTCATCGGGAATTCGCTAGAGCGTTTCGCTCTCTTTCGAAACTTTCGTTTTCTCTCCCTCTTTATTTTTTTCGTTCTCGAGATTCGCGTCAGTCTTTAGCTCGTCTCGCGAGGATGAAAAATCGGAAGGAAGGAAAGTGAGTCGCTATTTGGGCGAGCGTTCGTCGGCTCGGCGCGTCAGGGATTGAAGATATTCGAGTTAACAAGAGGAAGAAAAAGGGGGAGCAAAGAAAAGCAGCCACTCCACCCTTGACAACACTCTCGCCCCGTGTCAATTAACCGCCTACCATCGAGGTATGAAAGCCCGAAGACTTTCCACGGCCTTTTTACCGTTACGAGTTCTCTCCGCGAAAAATCGCGACCCCTCTGTTTCAATAAGAGCCTTCGCCTTTACCTCATTTGGCCAAGATTGTTAGGAGACACCGACGTGAAAAAATCCTTCTCGCGGATTCATCTCCCATTCCCGTGTGTGCGTGCACCTCATTTTCCTGCCACGGATCGCTTTGCAGTAAATTTCTTCTTCTTCTTTTTTTTCGCTTCTCTTCTCCTTCGTTTTTCATTTAAGACTGAAGAACCGACGACAAGCTTGGTAAACGCCTCTTTGCTCTTATTAAAAAAATTCCACGTTGAAATCGAGGAGGCTTTCAGTTTAATGCTACAAGAAAATGATAGTAGATTTCCATGAAAAGGTCAACTCTTATTAAATAAAAATAAAGCGTCAAGAAAAACACTGCACAGTTCTTTTTTTTAAATATTAATTTGAGCTTGAATCAGAGGCGAATCTCAACGTTTACTCTTTCGATAGATTTTTTTCGATGGATTTTATTATAGAGAGGAATCTTTTCTTGTCTTCTCGAGTCATCACCTTTAAAGGGTGTCTTTCCTATTCTAGAGATTTCCGGTATAGTCACGCGTCAAAATTTTCTCCGACGTGAGCTTTTTCACCCGAGGATCGACCACTGACGTTCTCTGAGCCCCGAATCGGTAAGACCGTTCTTTATATAAATTCGCGTCAAATTTTATTTCCCGAGGTAGCAGGACCGTTTCGAGATTTTCAGCGTTTCGTGAGATTCTTCTTTTTCTCCCCGACGCTTGTCCCGCCTTTTTCGTTCGTTAATCACGTCCGGTCAACCATCTTTTTCTCCACCGACAATGACGCGACTAGTAACGACGGGATTCTCTTTCTTCCTTAACAAGGACCCTTTTTTTCTACACTAAAAGAACATTTTTTTAAATTCATTCCATTTTCCCTGCAAGTCTTCCAATATCTTTACCATTTTATTTAATAGAGTATATATATTTTAAAACGATTTCATGTAATTATCATAATCATTATTTGTTTCAAATGCGATGATAATTTGACTGTACAATAATAAAGGAGTTAATAAAAAAAAAAAAAAAATCTTTGAACAAACTCACATGAAGATTAATGACATGAATTTCAATAAAGTAGCGATTCAAAAACCGAGATTCTTCGTTCGCGTGTTCGCACGTCTCCCTCCCTGTTTTCCGTAGCAATTCACATTTTCACGGAGTGAGAAAATTGCTTCTCAGTGTGGCGTCGGATCGCCGCTTCCGACGTCGCCGTCGCTCGATTTCGTGTATCGTTGAGTTTGCCAACAGACTGACGACATTTTGAGCCTGGCATTTTAGGGTGTTGCATTAGTGACGCGATAATGAGAATAGGGGCGAAGAACGACACGACAAGAAACAGAGTTTATTATGATCTTTAATGAATTTACGAAAAAAACGGAATTTTTTCAAGAAGTCACGCTCGGGGCATGACGATGAAGCTCATCTTTTTAAAAAAACTTTAATTCCAACAACTTTTTAAAATTTGAGTCAAGAGGTCGATAATTCGATCTTTCAAATTACAATTATATTTTTATTAAATTTTTTGTATCGATCTCTCCTGAAGAGCTGTTGATATCGTTGCGAGATATTTAGAAATGAAATAATTAAAGTTTGAAAGAGTTGAAAAAAAATGTATATATTACGATAAGAAAGATGGAATGAAAATGAATGATGCTAAAAACGGTTGTTTAACCATCCATGAAATACGTGCTTGGTGATTAACAACCTTAATCAAGTGTAAGCGAGACACAGAACGTACGGTTGGTAGGCGAAAGCTTCGTTAATCGGGAAGTGAGGGAGTGAGGACGAAATGGACGAAACGAGGCCGAGATAAAGGGAAAGAGAATGAGACGGCGGATGACAGAGAGAGAGAGAGAGAGAGAGAGAGAGAACGCATAGACGTCAGACTATAACGCTTACGTTGGGGGCTGTTTCAACGCCCGTTTTGCATAGATTTGAATAGATAAAGAAGACAGGAAAATACCCGAATTAATTTATTATGTATCCAAGGGGTGGAATGTCTTCGGGGCGAGGAGCCAGAGGAAATTTTAAACCGTCCATTTCTCCTTCTCGCTCGCGCGACGTTCCTGATCCCCCTTTTTGTTCTTCATCCCTTGATACCTCTTTAAGTTTTGCGAGATTCTCGAGGTTTTTCACCCCCTTCACCAAAAGGGCTCTTCCTCTGACGGAAAATGAATTGATTCGAATACATTTTCCGCGACAATATATACTTTATTAAATATCAATCAACATTTTTCTTAATTTTATTACGAAATTTTAATTCCTCTCGTAGAATACATATTTTGCAAATATTCGCTCTTGTGTTTTTCTCAACTTTTAAGCTTTATTTTTACTGCTTTTCATTTCATTTTTAACTCTCTCGAACATATCTTTATTTTTCCAGTAAAAGCATCGCATACTTTAAATGAAATATATCGTTTGATTTTTGTTTCATCCGTCGATGCCCCGAATTTAGATGGGATTAGATTGAATTTTGTATCGTTCGCGGCTATAAGCTGATTCGGTTTCGCTCGCGCCGGGAAATCCGGAGCGTTTATCCGTTTGCGTAGTGTGCGGGAGAATGGAAAACTTGGTCACGGAATTCAGTCGAGAGCGGTAGAGAGGGGATATAACGGAATGGGTTTGATGAAACGACTGTCCAACCACTCGTCAGCCAATTTTCAGGCGGTCCGGCCGGCATGGTTCGCTGATAAATTGATTGCTCGTAGTTTCGGCGATTAAGCCGGGAAAGACAGAGAAGGAGGTTAACTAGATGTGTACCCATTGTAACATGGAGTACTTTACATTAACAACGCGGACGCGTCCGCCGATGCTCTCGGCGACGTCCTCGAATCCAACTTTCCCTCACTTTTCACACCCTCGTCGAATCGAAACACATGCACACGCGCAAATTCCGGGCAGGCTTCCTGATAATTCATCATCCCTCTGTTAAGGGTTGTAAGTTTTGAACGAGAAAGGAGGGAGAGAGAGCTTCTTGCGAGGGAAAGGAACGAACGACTAAGGATTCCCCAGCGTCAAAGCTTAAACTTTTGTCTCGCGTGCGTGGAACTTTGGCTTCCCCGAATACTTCAACCCTTATTTGCGACCCCTTGTTCCTCGGACTATAACGCGAGGACGGAAAAGACTCTCCCTCTCGCGTTTATCTGGCCGTCATCTGCCCCATTCGTCATTACAGTCTTGATTCGTCTCACGAATTATTATTTACATACCGCGATTTTTTTTAACTTTATGGTTTTTATCTTGTTTTTCATTTAAAAAAAAATAATTTTCTAGTACAGGAGCGCAAATAAATCTTACAAAACCAAAACTAAACAGATGAATGTTTGCAAATTTGAAATTGAAAGAAAAAAAAAGACTTTTCGTAAGTAGCTCAATGACTTTTACTCTTCGACGGGAGCCTGCGATGAGCCAAAGTGAGGAGAAGTGCTATTGAAGAGGAGCCAAACGTACGTATCAAGAGTCGCGGTAGAGACTCGAGGCAAGTACATTTACGGAACGTCAACTGTACGCTCTCGAGCTACCGCTACTCTTTTTCTCCGAGTTTGCT
>JAPYYX010003463.1:0-12417 GCA_030522605.1 Cremastinae sp. B BG-2022a | reverse complement strand
AAAATTTGGTCAAAATTTTCAATATTTCAAAATTTGATAAAATTTAATATTAAATAGTCTTTTTTTGCTAAGAACATTATATTTGGTGATTTAAAAACATTTAAATGAAAATTAAAGCTCAAAATCAATTAACATAGCAGATCCAAAAAGAACATTTTCTTTGGTAATGAAACACGTTCAAGCAAAAATTAAAATAATTCATTAATTAACTATTTGAAATAAGACATCAAAGCTAATACTAACTTGACAAATTATGAAAAAAAAAAAATTTCGTATTTTTTGGTGAAGTACCCCATTTGGACCGCAAAAAATTTTTTTTTTTCTGATGAAAATTTTATTTCAGCTGGAAATTTTGTTTCTTTCCTTTAATTATGATTAAAAAACAAAAGATTCAGCAATTTTTAAATTTTTTTATTTAAACCCTTGAAATCGGAAATTTTTCTTAAGTACCCCATTTTGCCCCCCCCCCCCCCCACCATATAAGGACAGAATATATTTTCAGACTTTTTCAGAAACCTTCAGACTTTCAAAAACTAAAAAAAACAATAAAAAAAAGACAATTATTTTCATAATTTTGGCTTGATGAGTACGCAAAAAAACATTTGGCATAGATTTTCTTTCTCTTTGACCATAGCAATATGACGTTCGCGATTAGACCTGCATTGTTACGTCAGACTCAATTTAGCGGTTTTTTTTACTTTTACGAAAGTAAAAAAATATTGATAAAACGTATACATAACAAAGAATTGTATCGCAAACAAAATGCAATCTTGATACGTTAAAAAATTGAATAATTATAACAGAAAGTTTAATAAAGTTTGACATCTTGATTAATATGTTATCGGCAGAAAAATAATATTGAATAATTATTACAAAATATTTAATAAGCTCTGACGTCAAGATTCATGATAACTCATAATTTGAATCAATCACGGTCCGTCCGATGGACGATCCCCGCAAACTTTTTTTTCTACCGTATTTAAATTCTGCTCGGGATTTATTATGATCGCCCTGCAAGTGCGCATGATGGATCGTCCTGAACCTCCTGTGGTATCGATGTTCGATGTACGTGCAATAAATATGCGCGTAAATAAGTCTACGTACCGGGTGCGTTAAAAAAATTTTAAACTCGATAATTTTTAATTGAATGTTGAATCTTAATTCATAAATAAAATTCTAATTCGTCATTCAGTATCCATGTAATAAGTAGATCTTATAATGTTGTTATATGAATATTAACTATATATATTTAATATTGTAAGAATGCTGTAAAAAAGACGCTTAATTTGATAAAACAAAGTTCCATGCATACACAAAAATGGTAAAGCGTTTAAAAATCATTTTTAAATATAACACGAAGGATTATCATTTAAGATAGTTCTGTCATTTTTTTGTTTTCTTAGGATTTTGTTAAAATTTTGCACAAACCTTCTTTAATACGACCTTTATACGTGTGCCAAATTTTAAAAGGTTTTACCACGTAGGTATCGAGATATTTATTGTTAAAAATTACAATTTTTAGTTCTCTTCCATAAGAGCACGTGTTAAATATTGCAATTTTCAATAGATGGTGGATCGTCTTGAAACTTTGCATGGTTCTTTCTAGTACTTGAAAGAAGTTTCCTTTAGTTTTTTGAAAAAATTGTAAGATTTTGTTTTTCATGTTTTCTCTTACATATGTAAAAACTCAAGGTCATGTTAGATGACCTTGATTTTCGAGTATGTTGTCCTTGAATCAATTTGCAACAACTTTTTTTAATAAACATAAGCTCAAAATTCACACGGTAGAAAGATAAACTAAGAACAAGTCTTTGGATTTGACTGTACCGACAGAACTACCTTAAGAGTATAATCGCGGAATTTGATTCATTTTCTAGCATCGAAAAAATTTTTCAATCGTTTTCTTAAAAGTTGTATAGAAATATTTACATCGGACACTGTATAGATCGAGGCTCTAGTCTAAGAGCTTAAACTTATAGAGAACATAACGAGAGGCTGCGGGCTCGCTGCGGGGATGAGGCGTCCTCCTCCTTGGTGTACATCAGCGTTCACACTGAGCCTGAGCGATGCTCACCCCCGCCCACGCACCGGGGATATGAAGTTTCCCGTTGAATATCCTTTTTATTTTTCATATTTCACAAACACTCTTTCCTCTCTTTTTTTTTTCTTTCATTTCGTCGACACGCACGCGCAATGCGTGTAAGCGTGCCAGGACGAATGATTTACCGGTCAGTACGCATTACATACGTAGGCAAACACATGCGCATATGTATAATGCATACATGAATTTCTGCACAGTCCGGAGTCGCGCATTCTCGGACCTGGAACGATTCCGAGCAGAGAGCCTGACAAGAGATTGTAAAATACCCTTTGGAAGTTTATAATAAATTACGGATCGTCTTTTCATCATTTTCTTTTTTTAATTTTTCATACGCCTCTCTGTACTAGTCAAAGTTATTCAATTCACCGATTTTTATATTCGATGTAGATTATTTTGTTTATTTTGTTGTATTTTTGCATGAATTTGAAACTGGAATGAGTGTAAAAATACGAAAAATCAATATATTCGCCTTGAGTGAGGTCCAGGTCTCTCGGGTCAGTGATCTTTCTCTGTTTTTTTTCTCTCTCTTTTTTTCTGCTGCACGCGTGTATTCAAGAATTCTTCTCCTGGCGTCTGCAATAAATCACCGATCGTCACTTCGCCCGGAATTCTCGATCGCGCTCTCTCTCCTCATCCCTCTCTCGCTTCTCGTATTTCTGCATTGATAAATAGGCACGAAATTCATTAAGGAATGTCCAACAAATCGTTTTCAACTCACGACAGATAACTTACAGGACAATTTATATTTTTCTCGTTTCTTTTTCACGCCCGAAAAAGGCGGAGAATCCATTCGTTCCGAAAACTTTTGAACGTTTGCAAACATCAGGCGTGCAGGCTTAAAATATTCTTCATCCATTTTGTTTATGATTCTTGTGAAATAAAATAATATTATGTGGTAGAATAATTTGAGAGCTTTGTCAAAATTACAAATACATTTTTTCTAGTATTAGAAAATCAAAACTTAAACATATATTGGAAATCACTTTATTTATTTTTCTTGCTCCTTATACGAAAAGAAAAAAAATAATTTATTCCCACATTTTCTTTTATACTTAAAGACATGTCCAATTCTCGTTACTTTGGTCAATTATTATTTTATATGTTATCACTAAATGATGATAAGTACGCTTTAATAATAATTAATTATTTTTTCTTCGATAAAAATGTTCAATTGTTAGCAAACGAAAATAAAAAAAGTGCTTGAGAATGTTCGGAGAAACGAGTTGTAAGTTGTAAATATCCCGTAATTGCGTTGTTTATGCGTTGGATAGTGTTGGAAGTTTCGAAGTTTTGAAAACAGGTCCAGGGATGGAAAGGACCACGAGAGGATTCGCGATTAAGAGGCGGAGAAAAAAAGTGTTTTCTTCCGTAGGTTCTTTTTTTTTGATCCGAGAAAAAACCAGTAGCCGAGTTCTCGTTAACGCCGCAGGGTGCGAATCGGGTCCTGGGTTGATGCCCAGAATCAATTTTCCCCTCTACTGGCCGGCGAAATTTATATCGTTTAATTAAGAAACGGATAAAAGCTCTCATCTACTATGAGAGCAAACGAGACGAGAAAAAAGTCTCGTGGCGCCTCTCGTGAACGATCGAGAGCCTTCACCCTCTAACGAGACTTGGTTATACAATTTTCACCAGGGCCAATTTCTCTTCCGACATTACGAATAATTGGCGATATTTGTCCGGCCGACGTAGCCGAGACTGAAAAAAATTCTTATCGTTACCAGGATCAATCAATTTCTCATTAAGAAACTACGACGATGCTAATTTTTGTATACGTTACACGAGAGACAAAAAATTCGAAAAATATTCATTTTCGATCATTTTTAATGCTCTCGAAACAATTTGTCGTATTATCTTTCTATCATAAATTGAGAATATTGAGTTCAAATGAAAAAATAATGATAATATTTTTCAAATGCGACTCTTAACTACGATCCTAGAAAATTTCATTGAACATGTACTCGAATACTTTATTAAACTAATTTCAACATTTGAACAAGATTTGTCACTCCATTTTCGCATAAAAAATTTAAACGTTAAGCATTATTGTGTATAACCAACCGAGGTTATTAAAAATCAAAATTTACATGGTGCAGATAAATAACTTCAAAACAAATTATAATTACATTAATTTCAGATCACTTATACTTTTTCATTCAATTCAATTAATTCAACAATTAAAATAACGTATGATCGAATTTCAGATATATCAATTACAAAAATGAAAAACGATAATTCAAAATAGAAAGAGGCAAAAGGAATTTTTAAATTGTAGTTAATTCCATATAGAACTAAACGAGGTAGCTAATTAGTTGCTTTAATGAGCCTATTATAATAAACATTGTCTCACATGAATCTGCAAGGTTTGCAGCACGCTTTCGGTCTCCGGAGGTTTTATAATGTCTCGATTAATATTGACACGATCCAATTATCCACTTGTCTCACTCGAAATTGCTCGTAATCAGAACCGTATATAGTACGATTTAAAATACAAATGAATTTTTTCTGGTCTTTATTTCCTGAAGATTATTCTCGCTCTCAATTACAAAGAAAAACGCTCGCGAGATCGCTATCAGATTAGCCACATTTGAGATCACATTATACGCGAAATTAATTCACTCGGAATTTTTCATACCAATTGGTCCAATTAGTTTTAATTCAGTTCATTTTGCAGAAAATCGAACGAGCTGCAGTCTGTGTGGTCCATTATTTAGATTACTTTATTTCCCTTATAATCTCCGTTGCAAAAAATTCTTCATTTTTAAAATTAATCTCAATTGTAAAAAGAATATAATGAAAAAAAAATGTTTAGTCAATATTTTTGTCATAAATTGTCAAATGTGGACAACATTCAAGCAATTGCGAAAATAAATTGTCCCTGGATGCAATTAACCAAGAATAATCTCGGTTTTATCTTTTTAACGACGTGATATATACTGCACTTTTTTCTGATCTTTATTTTTTTTAACGAAAGAGAAAAAGTAAAGGCCTTTGGGTATTATCGGGCTGAATATCACTTCATTGTCACGGCCGAATGAGATTTTTATCACGTACTCTCCTATTTTTTTCATGATGAAATATTTGATATCTCGAACTGGAAAGATTTACCAGCTTAATTAGTTACTTCATCCGGGTGTCCAGGTCTTTGCAAATGTTTGTTCTTTATTACAGTACATGATGGAAATTTAAAAAAAAATTTATAGCACAAAAAAAAATTTATCTCTGAAAAGTGCATTGTTAGAATATCTGAGCAAATGAATTTTTTCAAATTAGTTCGAGATAAAAGTGATAAAAAAAGTTACTTATAAAGTATCTAACAGTATGAAAAATGATTGAAATGGAATGATAAAAATTAAGCATTAAACAAATGAATATAAATTCTATAGAATTTTCGTCCACGTGGTGATTCTTATAAGTGTTTTAATGGTTAATTTTTTTTGTTTATAATTTAATGTTGTAATGCAATTGCTGGAAGACGATGTACATACATTAAATTCAAAAAATCTACGAATATACAATACACGGATGAATCGCAACATATAAGATGATTTTAGATATCAGAAATTTTCATCAATTGTGACTCTCGTTTTTGTCCTGAAATATAATAATTTAAGAATATTTGATTTCCTTTTTAGATTAAAATCATTATTGATTGAGTTAAGAATTATTTGGGGAATGGAAATAGAGTCGAGTCATGTAAATTGTTAAAACACACAATAAAAATCGAAAGCGTTACAGATCACTCGGACTCGTGGGTCATTAGACCGAATCAAAATATCGCTCGCCACTATACCAGATATTCAGCTTTCTCCGAACCTTTTAGTTTTTTCCCCGATATATCAACAGATGGCTACCTCAATCTGTCCGAGCGTGTGAAATCGCCAAACAATCGAGTTCGTTCACAAAAATTTATTGTCCAAAACAGATCGAAAATTCACTCGCTTCAGTGTTTTACAATAAAATTTCCAATCCGTACATTTTTAGGATGGTTAAGAATGATTTCATGTTCACATTTTTTTAGTTAGAGATGGAAAGAGACAGTGAAAAAAAAGTAAAATCATCAGGACGACAGAAACAAAAATTGTCCATCAATCATCGAGCGAAAATAATCGATTGTTGATTTTGAAAAAGTAAAATACAACCTGTTCGTCACTGATCGAGGGAGATAAATCGACGTTAAATAACGAGTGGAGGAAGATTTCGTCTACTCGGGATTTGTTACAGCGAATTTCTTCGATCTACATAAATTACGAGATAATTTCTTCGTAATGCTTCAGTGCCAAAAAAATTGATTGACAGACAAACGTATCGATATGAATCTCTTCCTGAATGTTATTATTACATTTTATTTCTTTTCTCATTTGCATACGGGAGAATTGCCAGTTTATCCTGTAACGATTAAATCGCTTGTTGCAGAGGGCGTCTTGGCTGTTTTCTCGATTTATTTTCTCGCGGATATCGAGCACGATAACTTATGAACGGTAGTCGAGGTGTAAGATTTTTATTTCTTTCTTTTTTCGCTTTTATTATTTTTTACGCTCTTTTTTTAATATTCCTCAAGAACGGGTCGAAGCTGTTGCCAAGCGGAGATTTTTTATCCCCTCTCGCACTCTTAATTATCCGGCAGTGCAGGAGCGACACACGCTCGATTGATATACGTTAAATTATGGACTATAACAACACTCGTATCTCATGTGAATGTATAACGATCCCCATACGTTCTCGAAGATCAACAGCACTCTACACAATAATTTTCTAAACTCTGTGTTTCATGTTTATTCATGCTTTTCTGTTGGAATAACATTTATTTTGAATTAAGAAACTTTCAATAAAAGCAATGTGAAAAATGACGGGTACATTTTTTAACTAGTGCTTAATTTTTTTTAAACTTTATCAGTGCATAATAATTGTTCACTAATTCGGTACATGCAGATAAAAATAAATATCAGCGTGTCAAATTTCGAGAAACTTCTAACAAAAAATTTTTCAGCTCATTTATACGCCGATCTGAAATTTATAAAATAAATAAGAACGCGGTCTTATTTACAGAGAATTATCCGCGGTTAACTCTCTGTGATAATATTTTTCGAATATTGGAGCAAATTACGATGTTTTTTTTTCGGAATAAAATATTTGTGTTTGTATTACGAATAAAGTTGTGTTGAGATTAAGAGCATTGATCGATGTCTACAGAAATACAAGTGTGTAGAAAAGTTCAACAAAAAGACCGATCACTTTCGTTTGCGCTGCCAACGTGCTGATCCGTTATAGCACATCGATCGAAGGTCGAAACTCTCCTCAAGCAAGGACGCAGGTACCTCGCACACGAGCACAAATTTATGTGCGGACATTCGACTCGAAATGATTCTTGTTATATTATCAAAAGCACCGAGGGCCAATTAAAGCAATTCATTGGCGTTTTACTTACGATTTTACTTACGAAACAGATCGATACCGATTGCAGGTGGAATGATATCGCTTCGGTTGATCATATTACCGTACTTTACGAGACTACGGCAGTAATTCATCTGATGGAGTATCAGGAAGTAACAGACCGGACTTTAAGAAAACATTATTCATAAAAATATTTGAAATATCTGACTTTTTATGGCAGTTTTTTTTTTAAAGAGAATATTTAAATATTGATGAAAATATTTAAAATGTCCACTACCTTTACTTAAAAATTGCAATTAGAATGACAATTTTTTAGTAGAATAGTGAATATCAGAGATAATAGGAATTCGTAGATGATCCAAATTTTTAATTTCAATATAAATATCTTTGTGCGATGTAAAATAGTTTGTTTCAATATACAAATTCAAACTTATTATTTTTCAGTTCAGAATAAAAAAAAGTAGTTAGATGCTTTCTAAAAATTTCGGCTCGCACAGAATTTTGACCAACAGAAGTAGAAAATGACTGCAACTCAAAATGGAGCAATACGAGAAACTGAGTCAGGGTCAGTTTCGATTTCATTGGAATTTCGTATAGTGCCCAGTGCACCGAGTGAAATGTATTTTTGGACAGACGTTTTTGAAGAAAATTTCATTAAAATTTTTTTCGGCTGCATTGATTCGAATTTACATTTTCGATTATTAATGGCAAAGTAAAACGTATTTTTGGACGATTTTTTCTGACGAAAATGTAATTAAAAATTTCTTGGCTGCATTTTTTTCGACCTCATAATTTCGATTAGTACACTGAATTATTAATTATAAACTTTTTTTCATGACTAAAAATCCAATTTATTGGCAAGCACGTTGATTTTAATTACGAGATAACGCAATGTTGAATTATCAAATCTGGTCGGGTCGCATTATTCTTTGCCAAGAAACTGAACGTTCTCGCTAAAACTTTAGAGTTCCCAATATTTGTATATCTATGTCTAATTCATAATAAATATAGCGTTCCCGTTTCGCCACTCGAGCGCGCGTTATCTCACACCCGCTTACACACATTTTGTAATCGCGAGTCCACGAGGCTTTCACATTAAGAAGGAAAACTACAAAGATCGAATTCCCTCGACACCGAAGATAAAAAACGCGAATTCCTCGCGAACAAATTTTCATCGAAATTTTGAAATAGCGATTCAATAAACACTGAGTCAATTTTGTAAGTATATAATTCACACGAGGTCTCTCAATACGAAAGATTTATGGGCAACAAATTGGCCAAAATAACAGATTAACGCAAAAGTATATAAAGAAATCTGCAGTACTGAATTTCTTCTCGAGTTAATAAATTTTGTTTACTGAAAAGAAGAAAATTTGTCGTGAGGCCCAAAAGGAACGTAATTTTCATAAATTAGTCAATAATGCGAGATTTTTCGGACCCTTTTGCCATCGAGCGACCATGCGCAAATTTATGTCTATTTACAATGAAAGTTCGTATACGCAAAGCACGTGCGTGTTCGCTGTTACGCGTGCCGATACAAAATATGTTCAAGGAGTCAAGGATATCGCAGTCGCGGTCTTATCTCCCCAGCAGCTCGGTGAATTGCCATCGTCGAGGCGTTGTGTATATTTATACAGGAATATTCCTTCGTGTACAGGCTCTTCCAGAACTTAATACCGATTATAACAAATTTTGTCAAAAAGAAAAATGTGAGTCGAAAAGTATTCGTACACAGTGTGGAATAATTCACAAGTATTCCATTGATTTTTATGATCGATAACTCATATTGGTAAAAATATTTTACCAAATTTTTCATATTTTTTTTCATTTTTCGCGAGATTTGAAATAAGCGAATAAATGTATGAAGAATGAAAATGCGAAACTCATAAATATCGAAAAAAAATAAGTTTTCAATGCTTCACTTTTATTTTCGATGTTTTCGTACATACTAGAGGAAAAGGAATGCGCAGGTGTATTTTAAAAATGAACATGTGAAAATCTCCAAATATTAAAGCTATATACTCGCGTTATTCAACTTCTCAAACTTTTTCGATTATTTTTATCTGAACTGCAAAAAATTTAAGCAAGGAAATGTGATGGTTGGTAAAAATAATTTTCCAAAAAGGTACAATTAAAAAAAATGTAGATTGAAGTGCAAGTAACGGTGAAAAATGAATAAAAATTAATGCAGAAATTGAAGAAAATGGCAAAAATATTTTCTCGAATGTGGTACCTCGAATCCAAAAGTGCCTCGAGCCTTGTCTTATCGAAATTTTCACGAGAAATCAATTTTATTGGTTTTTACACCGTGACCTGGGACACTCCGTATGCATGTATGAAAACACGTATGTCCCGTACTGAGATCACAAACTCTTGCGTACACCGTCGAGGGGTTCGTGGCAAAATATCGAGTCGAGTGGGAACCGAGAGAGTCGAATGCTCGTGTAATATGCGCTCCTATGACATAGAAAAAAATCACACACCGGTTGTTATACTTTCGTTATGGATCATGATATCAAAAAATCCTGCAATTTTTTCTCCATTTGTCGAACTCACAATTTTCAGGATTTGTGTACTCAGCGAGTGACAAAGATATCGTGAAAAAAAAATCTCGTAATTTCTCGTTCCCGTGAAAAATAACTTTAAAATAAATGTAAAATAAATTTGCTTAAATCAATTGATACTTAAATAGCATTGTATTTTTTAAATAAATAATACTTTTATAAGTTTCGTCCAAAAATTTTGTTACAATTTCCTACAATCTTACATTTTTTTCTATTTCCCCAAGATCCACAAGATCGTTTTGTTAATGAAAGGACGAGACGTTTTCGTCAGTCTCGCGTACACTTGACTGCAAATCGATTCTTTTGATCGGACCTGGCGGATAAATGAACAAGAGAAGAATGCACGAACGAACGAGAGAGGCGTTGCGGAGTCTCTCTCGCTCTTTTCTCGTAATATACGTTCGAAGGAGAACGCGGGGATTAAATAATCGAGAGAGAAGTATATATTGTGCAACTTGTACACGGTGCCCCGTACGTAAGCCTGTCAACGTCGAGGTATATCTGTGTTCGAACTTTCGTACAGTAATATCCGTACGTACAGCGAGAGCGCGGAGCACGCGCGCTTCGAGACGTCACGGAGAGTTGAACGCTGGCACAAGAGGCTAGAGCAGCCACGAGATCAGACAAGAGAGTGAGTTAAAGCGAGATAGATGGATTTTATATAAAATTATGGTAGATCTCGTGGACGAGCGAACAAAAAGAAAAGGAGAGGATAAAAATGAAAATGAAAGAATAAAAAAAAAAGGTCGCGAAGGGGATAAAACTCACCAGCAGGACAAGTATCGTGCTCGTAGCGGTTCTCTCGTAAGTTAATCTCCACGCCATCTCTCCTCTGGGGGACACACACTTGTGCCCTCCTCTCGGACTTTTTTAATACTTGAACATCCTTGGCGTCAATCCGGCATGTGATATCGCAGTATATCACAAGTCCTTAAAGCTCTTCGTATATTATCCCTCTCTCTCTCTGTCTTTCTCTTTTTCTCACTCCCTTTATTATTTTTCAAGCTATTTTTGCTTCTTCGAAATTCTCGATCATCTGCAAGACGAGATTTATTTCCGATCACTTTTCTTCTTTGTTAGGAGGCAAAAATTATTCTCGGTTTTGTTTTTTAATCGCGTTGGTTTAGCCCGTTTTGATTTCACCACAGAACTGACTGTCACGTCTCAGAGTTCGAATTTGAATTTTATTGCTGATTATAGAAAAGAAATTATTTTTGCAGCTTCTTTGATTTATTCACGATCCTTTTCTTAAGGCTCTGAGTTTTCTCGACAGGATCGCGGATCTCGAACGATGCACAGGCTGCGATCTCTTCGCGCCGATCTATAGATCGTGACAAAAGATCGATAAGTGTCTGACGTAAATCCGAACGATTTATCTCTCGAGTCCCGAGGATGAGAAATCCCCGAAAAAATTATTTATTACGTTTTAATTGTTTCCCTACGAAGTTTATTCTTTTTCACTGGACTAGATCGGTTAGTGACCGGTAAAATCGTGTGCGAAAAAAAAATAAAAAAATAAATACGAAAAAATGTCACTCCTCGTCGATTTTGCACTCTCGCTTTTTGTTTAATTTTTAATAATGAAATTATAAACCCGCGGGGTTTCAAACGAGAATCTATAGTGTGACGTGACGTGAGGCGTCCTAACCGTGGCACAGGGCTCGGGCAACTGACAGCGGGTCACAGTCGCCTCGATCGGGCGCCACGCCGCTCACAGCTGATCCGGCGCTTACCCTCTCTACTTAAAACGCAAAGATACACGTACACTCATTGTGAACATGCAAACAAGTGCACGTATACTCGAGAGACAACGAAATTCCGATGGTTCATTGAATTTTTGAAACAATAAATTTTCCCGAAATAAATACAGGAACGCCAAAACTGTTTGCTGATAATTCGTCTTAAAAATTCAAGGTCGGATTAACCGGAAGTGACGAAACATCAATTTTCGGTAGAATTAGAAGAAATTTTTGAAAGATATTTTTTCTATTTATTCAAAACTTCATCGAAATAGAAAAAGATTTCATGTGAAGGGATTTGTAAATTACAAATTTTTCGTCATTTGAAAAAATGGAGAACGAAGATCGTATATTTTTATTTTTTTGCTTATCATCTTTTGGAGTGGTAAATGATAAACAGGTTGGTCAAAAATATCGAACGATTGTTTATAGAATGAGATGTGATAAACTATTCGCAATTTGTTTATTTTTTGTTGAAATTGATTGAAATCGGGGATTGATCTTTGACACTTTTCTTCACTTATCATTCATTGAAAACTTGAACGAACGTCGTGATGATTTTAACAGCTTACCATCTTTTGGAGTGGTAAATGATAAACAGGTTGGTGAAAAATGTCGA
>JAPYYX010003462.1:0-33058 GCA_030522605.1 Cremastinae sp. B BG-2022a | reverse complement strand
TTCTTAGTGGGGAGAGAGAAAAAAAAAGGAATAAGAGAAGAGAGTATTTATTGGTTGTGTTGGTTGGGGGGGGGGGGGGGGGGGGGCGTCGTTTCCCACATTTCCAAATTTTTATTTTCCAACGGACGCAACGTATTAACACCAAATACGTGTCGAGGGACTAGAAAAAGTGATACGAATGAAAAAAAAATTGGATTACGAGCATTTTTTCCGTGAGGGGCCCATCGTGCCCCCTCCCCTATTTTAGGGAGCTAGGCCTGTTTTAATAGTCCCAAAGTCAATGTTTTTGGGGATTTTTTTCTGAAACGAATAAAAACAATTAGGAAAAGTCATTGCAAATCAATTAAGGAAAAAAAAATACTCAATATTTAAATCGATCCATACGTAAAGTTGATTTGTTATATAATAAACAAAATCATAAAAATTTTGGTAATCAACTAATTGAAGCTTCTTTGATGTTTTATATAAAAATGTCTGCAACATTTTAATAAACTTCACCAACCGAAAAATCGAGATACTCATCATCGTTGATATCGTGATATTTAACACGGACTCTTATGGGAAATTGCGAAAAATGACGATTTTGAAGAATAAATATCTTGATTTTTCAGTCGGTCAGAGCCCCTGAAATTTTACACAGTTGTACATATGACATCAAAGGATGCTTTCGCTAATTTTTGGTGAAATCTGAAGATAACTATTTCATGCAATACCTTAAGAACTTTCGAGTAAAATATGCGTTCAAAGTTTTTGAATTCTGTTAGGCACATGAAAAATCCATTCAAATATTGAGCTCCAAGGGTGATTCTAAAAATTCTCCGGGCTATTGTTCCAGGTGGTTACCATTTTCAATATGTTCACACCTCTTGTTAATCAATAAAACAAGAGCGTGAAAGTTTTCACAGATTGTCTTCGTGATAATTATTTTTTCTAAAATCTGACCCATATGTTGAAGATTTTTTGAACCGTAAGGATATATTTATATACATAGTGTCAGAGACAAGAAAATATTGACCTTTATGTCAATGACGACAGGAGGAAGCGAAGAAATTCTTCGTCGCAATTGAAAATAAAATCTGATGCGAGATTTTCGATGTCCGCGATTCCAAGAGAGGAGGAAAAAAATCAAAGCGCGCAGATCGAATGCCGATTACTTCAGATATGTATTAAACGTCAAAACCGTTGCTGCCGACACCTTGCGTCACATAATATGCAGAGGACTTTGAAGAAACGGTAAACCGACGTTCGCGCGCGTCCTAACCAAGGACATCTGGTTGCGTTTCCTCGCAACGGTATTTATCGCGAGACGCGATCCTTTTATGATCTGCTGCTCGAAGCCTTCGTCGTTCTTCGATATCCACACTCGCAGAAAGTTTTTTTTTGAACATTTTTTATAAAAAAGATTTTTACAGGCTACATCAATAATTGCTAATTATTGAAACTTTATTTATAAATATAGATATGTTTTAGAAATTGCTTTCTATTTTTACATTTTTTTTCATCAGTATGATTTTGTAAAATTTTATGAAACAACTTTTCACATTCTCTTTCTCTCATCGATCGAAAATCGATATGTTATTAAATAAAAATCGAATTTAAAATGTGTTTTAACTTGGATTAAGATTATAATAATTTATTTAGATAATAATTTATATAGATTATAATAATTATGTATAGAGTGTATGAATATTTTCGATTATCTATTGGATCAAATATCAACGATTTCTATATGGTGAGATAAAAAATTTATGTTGACGATGAAATATTTAATTTTTTAAGTTATTTATTTTTTTACTAATTGTTTAATTATTAATTTCATTAATAAAATAATTTATTAATTTTATTAAATTAAAAAAAAATTAATTTTATTTAAAAAAGTGATTTTAAAATTGATACCATTAATGAAATCATCAGCTTACGATGCTGTTTGATGAACTTTTTATATCAAATGTCATTATCCTTGTAACTTATTTTATTACTATAATTTTCGGTGGAATATTTCAATCTGCGAAAATTTATATTTTGCGGCAATTCTGAGAAATAAGAAATTACTTTCTCGAAAATGTTCTACACAAACTGTCATTTGAATACCGAACACCTGATCAATCATTATCCATCTGTACATCATTATTTATGTAATTCTTCTTAATGTTTTATTTATAACTAAATAGATCTAATATTCATAATTAAAATTTCATATAAATATTACATTTTGTACTCATTCTCATATTTTTTTACGTTTCATATTTAGTTTCTATATACTTAGTATTTTCTCGTCCTTATTCAACTAAAAATTGAAAAAAATTCACTTTACGACTTTTTGTAGTCGAAGATGAATAAAAGTAAAAAAAAATTTTAATATTTGGTATTAGCTTCGAGCACGAGTTTCGTTCAACCGAAGGAAAGATTTTCCTGAATTCCTCGTTGTGGGTCCACGGGAGATCGGGAGAGGAATACCCAATGAGAAATTCGAACGAGAGAATCTCGGTCGCGTCGGGCCAGTAGGTCGACTCTTATATATATACGTCTGTACATAGCGCTCCCAGCTGAGATCTCCTCGCGTTTGGCCAATCATTTTAACCATGAAACCGAAATATTCGCGCCAAGTATTTATCGAACTTTCAAAGTTCTCGAATCCTCGTTATTTATTCGCTTTTTATCGAATAGTAAATTTTTTTCCCTAATATTTTTTCAACGTGAATTCTTTTTTATCATATTTTTTAAAATTCCTAAACAAAGTAATTTAAGAATGTATAGACCCTTTTCAAAAAATCATTAAAAAATTGCTGAAATTTTGGCACATTATTTGCGAATGTGTTTAAAAATTCTCTTCCAAATTTGGAGATGATCGACTGAATGATTCAAAAGATATTTAAGGATGTATACTGGAGATACAATCCCATGACTTATTCATAATGAATTGTTAAAATGTAATCTTCGTTTTTTTCGTTAGAAAGTTGCAATTTTGCATCATGTTATTTACAATGATACTCGATATTTTGCTAACATTTTATTAACAATTTTATTATTATTTTTATTATTTAAATAATGAAAAACAAACATTTTAGACAAAATTGTTTAAACTCGGTTATTAACATTTCTTATGTGTACTGATAGTAGAAAAAAATATCAACAAGACATCATCGTTTTCATGAATTTTCAAGTACTTTTAAAGAGGGAAATTCGTTTTATTATCACACAAGTGGATAATTTCTTGAAAACTGTTTGGTACAAGTTGATAAAATTTGGCAGAAAGATTCTTTAATATTTAAACATCTTGAGAAAAAAATTACAGGTATAACTACTATCGTATTTTCGATATTTATAACTTATTATAATTTCGAATACGTATAGCATTCAATTTGTTACAACTTTTAAGTGGTTTAGTGAATTGAGTTTGAATTTGCAAAGAAGCATTAGAATTCGATTATCAGTGACTGGTCAAATTTTTAGATTTTCATCACCGTTTCGAATTATCTCCAGAGTATATCCTTAATTCTCAAGTCGTTCCAATTTCACGTTGTCTCTAATGGAAAATTCACAAATTTGCTTTAAAAAATTATTCAAAACATAAGTTTTTGCTTATATATTTTTTCTACCATTGGCACATACAATGTCAAAAACCGAGTTTGAGCAAGTTTATCTGAAACTTTTGTTTTTTAATTGCTTAAACCATAAATAATACGAAAATTGGTTAATAAAACGTTAGCAAAGTATCGAGTACCATTGTAAATAACATAACACAATATTTCAATTTTCTAACAAAAAAACAAAAGGTTAAATATTAACAATTCATTATGAAAAAGTCACTTTTGCCATCAGGGATTGTACGGTCCATACATCCTTAAAGGCTGTTTTCACTGCCTGTACACAGAATGACTTTAAACATTTATATTTTTACATTGTTTCTTTGTTCATTTTAGAAATATTTCACGAGAGAGAGAGAGAGAGAATTTTTTTTATTTACTAGCGTACTCATTTGCTCGTTTCATTTATCTTCGCGCTTTTATCACGAAATGAATAATGCATTAAAATAAAATGAGTAGCAAAGAAAAGTAATATTATGAACTGAACAATAAAGGATATAAAAAATATAAGCGACAAACCGCGAAGACCTTGAGCCGGAGAGCGTCGCGCTCGCGACTTTGCGAAATTTCTATTACCATCAGTTTCTTATTTCGAGTAAACAGAGCTGTGAAAAATCCTCGAAATTTATGCAACAGGTCTGCACACCTTCGACAATTATTTTAATATTTTCGAATAATTGCCTAGCGACGAAAAAGGGCATTTAAGTGAATATTCAAACGAACACGCGAGGAGGGAAAAAAAAGCTGAAAAGACAATTGTGCGTTCACTGCCTCGCTGAGGCAGTCGACTTGGCCTTGAGTTGCGCCACTTTCTGACTAAAATGAGCACAAAAATAAGGGAAAAAAAACAAAATAAAATCAATCAACGTTCAAATGTTGACAAATTTTAGCAATAAGAAATAAATTCTTTTTTATAACTTTTATAATGAAACGACTTTGACGCAATAAAATTTGTAAAGACAATCGCCGTACTGACATACAATCCTGAAAGAAGAAATTTTTTATTGAATCGAATTTTGAAATCGAACGAACTTCTGTATCATTTGAGAGAGAAAAAAAAAGATATCACCTTGAAATCTGATCAGTTCAGTCACCTATGAAAATGAAATATTGCGCTCGCAGGACATATCCCTTCTCTCATTCTTGAACTTTCTCTCGAAACATTTTTTTTCTTCCATACCAACGTCGATATAATAACGAAAGGTAATCATGCACTCGGAAAGAATAAAAAAAATGGGACGCTCGAATACATTTTATTTTTTATTTTTTTTTTTTGCTTAACCAGAATTTCACAATTGCTCCAGCAAAACTATCGAACATTACGGATGCGTTCCGACTGTTCGCAAAATTGTGCCTGTAAAGATAATTGAAATTTAGCGATTTGCTTGAAACAACAGATCGAAAGAAAATCGTTAAAATTCTTTTTCCTCGTTGCGCAATTTTATTTCTTGCTCGGTACTTCCGGAAAATCCGACAAGCAGGAAGTCGTCAAATTTGAATTTATTATTTTTATTAATATCTCGTCATTATACGCTTGGAACTTTTTTTGTCGCTCGTGAATAAAATTAAAGCGTGAGCCTATTCTTCAAACTGTGACAGCCGCAATTTTTTACCTCGAAATAAAAAAAAACACTTTTTGAGGTTTATTGATTTTTTGTTCATTAATATTTGGATATTTAGGATGAAAAATGATCATGAAGAAATGTCAAATTCCAGAACTGAAAAAATAAAAATTTATTTTGTATCGTTCTCCGTTTTCATTTCTTTTGTATGTCCAAATTCTAATGCTATTGGGTAAAACTTAAACTTTACTTTTTTGTTAGAAAATTTAAATTTTGTGTTATGTTATTTCCAATGATACTCGATAGTTTGCTAACGTTTTATCAACAATTTTCTTATTATCTATTGTTTAAAAAATTTAGAAACAAAAGTTTCAAACAAACTTGTTTAAACTCCGTTTTTAACATTGTATGTGCAAATTTTAGAAAAAAAATATGAATAAAAACTTATGTTTTGAATAATATTTCAAAGCAAATTTATAAATTTTCGATTAGAGACAACGTTAAGTTGGAACGAATTGAGAATTAAGGTGGGAGTCGCGTGAAATTTTTTGAGACAGATTATTTGATATTTGTATATTTCGGATGAAAAATGATCATCAAGAAATGTCAAATTCCAGAACTGAAAAAGTAAAAAAAAATTTTCTATCGTGCTCATTTTATACTTTCCGTCTTCATTTTTTTCGTATATTCAAATTCTAACGCTATTTTTTGGTGTCATATAAATTTTTCTTTGTAAAAACTTTATTTCTTCTACGTATAGATACGAATTATTGAGAATGGCCGTAGACGTTATTCGTAAAGGATTCTATACTCCGATCGACGGAACGAGGTTTCACTTCGATTGCCTCCGAGGCATTTACAAGCCCGCAGACTTTCCTTCGAAACTCCCGAGAGCTTGCTCTTTCGGAGACTCTCATCACAAATGTCTCGCAGCCTCACGATTACCGAGGGAACAATTGCTCACTAAAAAAAATATCTAAAATTATTTTATCTCATTTTCTAAAATATTTTTCTCTCCTTAAACGTTAGAAAAATATAATTCTTCATTAAAATTTTAATTAATGGTTAACCAATTGATTTTGAATTAATAAGCATATAGTGGAAGGAGGAGTAAAAAATATTTTTCGAACTGGCACTCCCAGTCACTTTCACCGATATTCCTATCGGAAAGCCACAGGTGAGAGATACTCCGAGCGACTATATGAGCATGCGAATGTTGTTTTATAATTCCTGTCTCTGGTATATCAAAAATCATCGCTTTCCGGATGTTTCTTCAGTAGGACAAACTTAGAATTTCTCATTTTTCATCAAATATCAATTTCACTTTTAAGTGGATTGGAATTTAACAATTTTCTAATTAATTCAAATTTTTATAATGGAGTCTACATTTAGATTAATTTTTAAAAAATTTTTATGTTTATTTTTTTGTAACTTAAAAAAGAATTCGAAATACTTAACAATTTTTTAAATTGTTAGACTACCAATAAAAATGTGAAAAATATTTCAACATGTTATCGTTAATATGGAATTTTGTAGAACTGAAATCAGTCGGTAATTAGAGTCGAAGATCCGATGACCGTCGCCGAGAGAGATCAATTTGGCACTCTTCTTACGGGATTTCACATCTCATATTATCGCTCATTACGATTTACCGCTATACATACGGCATTGCCTCAATGAATTTTTTAAGCTGTGTACAGAATATTTCATATGAAATGCAGAATTTATTATCGAACGAACTTCAAGCTGTCACTCAATTTGACCATAAAAATTGACCAAGTTGTCAGAACGTTTTAAAAATTTTTTCAAAAATTGCTCTTCGTACCTCAATTTTTCTTTTCATATTGTATGATATTGAATCGAATTTTCTAAAAAATTTTACACTAAAAATAATTTATGACTGATTTGATAAAATAAAAAATTTTAATCTAAAAAGTTATTTTTCATATGCAAAATACGAAAATGTTCTAGAACACTAAATTTAAGCCCAATCCAAGGAAACGATATGGGATTTATTTCATTATTAATATTTTTTATTTTCATTTTTCCATCCATGATTTTTTAAATTTTTTATTCTCTCATTTTAATTCAAACGCGTGTTTTTTGTGCAACGATTGCGCCAAGCGTTAACCGCAAATTAAACGCTAGCACACATCCAAGGAATTCCTTCCTTATTCGGCCCAAATAACGCGAACGTTCTGACGATTACAGAAACGCAGCGCCAGTGTGCACTGGGGCAACGTATTGTGGTTTTTTTTTGCTCCTGATTCTATTCCGGAGAAAGTTAAGAAAACGAAGATAAATCAGGTTTCCCAAATTTTTCTCTCGCACACTTAAACCACGAATATCATAATGTTTTATATCTCCAGTCAAAATTCTCGAGAGAAAAACGTTAATAAAAATTAGTCACACTTTTCTTTTGAATTTGTTATAAGAAAGTGGAGCGTTTTCGAAAATTCCTTTGAAAAAAATATATTTTAAAAAATTCAAAAAAGAAAAATTTTAAATACATATTTCTCTCATCATGGTATACATATTTAAAAAATAAAAACATAACAAGAATTTTGAAGATTTTTCGCCCGTAGTGCACGTTAAAATTTGTTAAAAAATCATAATCCTCTGTGTATGAAGAGTTTCTTCTGGCTGAAAAGTTGCTTTAGAGAAAAAATATATTTATAAAAATTCAAAATAGAAAAATTTTAAACACACATTTTTTTCATTATGGTATACATATTTAAATATTAAAAATATAACAAGAATTTTGAAAATTTCTCGCCCGTACTGCACGTTGAAATTTATTAAAAAATCGTAATCCTCTGTACGAAGAATTTCTGGCTGAAAAGTTGCTCGTATCCAAGCTCATTATCTCTGCAGTCTCGTAACATCAGGTGAACGAAGCGCGACACCTGGAGAGCTCTTTATTTTTACACGCACGTATATATCTCTCTGATGAGATTTCTTCCCAAACCTCAGCGATTTCATCAATAATAATTTTCACAATTATTTTAATAATTATCGAGATAATATTCTACAGTACAAATTCCCTTATTTCCTCCTGAAAGAGAAACGACAATTACGAGCCCGAGACAAAAATATCACTTTAGAAAAAATAAAATGAATATTAATTATTTAATTAAAAAAAAGATTTTAATCGATCCTCAATAATGCATGGTAGATTAATTCGTCGAAAGTTCAGTGGGGGCATTCTCCCAGAGGATACTTTTGAAATTGGTAAAACGGTCTCCGCAACACCATCTCTACTTTCCCTCGAAGAGAAACGGAACGCTGATGCGGATAAACGAGCCGATATACTGCCGGCGAACGCGCTCGCTCTCCGCGGTCCTTCTACCTCTATCTTGGAATCTCAGATCTCACAAAAGTGACAACAGAGGCCTTCTTCAATCATTACTTTTACCACATTTTTCTTCATACAGAGATTATATCTTCTAACAGATTATCTATTATCACGAAAAAAATGATTTTCAAGAATCTTCGTGTGTCTTGAAAAATTGAAAAAAAATCTTCATTTTTTTATTGATCGATTTTTTTAAGGATGTACAGGCCTTATATAATCTCAAAAAATTTCACGCGACCCCTACCTTAAATACCTTTTGAACCATTCAGTCGATCATTTCCAGATTTGGAAGAAAATTTTTAAACATATTCACAAGTAATGTGCCAAAATTTCAGCAATTTTTATGATTTTTTAAAATGGGTCTAATACATCTTCAATGCGGTGATATTCATCGAACGACAGGCGTCTCGGAGAGAAATGCAAATGTGGGCGTCGGAAAAATGTCATCGTCACGTTAGAAATATTTCTGTGGAAAATTTGTACCGGGGGTGACGACAAAGACCTTGAAAGGAGAGTTTTGTTGGCACGTGTACCGTGCAATCAATGTGCGATACGCTATTTGAAAGTTGACTTTGGAGTTGCTCTCTGCATACCTACACTCTGCTGAATTCCACATCGATACGACGATCCCGCTTAACATAAAAGTGAACGTTCTAATACTCTGAGGCTACCGCAAGCCCGTGCATCGCACGAGAACGCGTAGATGATGCTCGAGTTTTTTTTAAGAATAATAAAGAAATGAAAAAAAACGTCGACAGAAAAAACAAACATTTGCGAAAAAAATTATCAAAGTACATGCACAATAGTAAAGAATATTGCTGAAAATTCCAAAATCTCTTCCAAAAGTTCAGAAAAAAAATTTTCTAGAGGTTCGAATGAATTTAATGCATTAAAAAAAGAAAAGCGGAAAGTTGTAGAGATTGTAGGAATTATACAACAGATTTCAGCGTAATCATTCGAGAATGCTGATTTTACTACTCTAGTTAGTATATTAAATTCTTACAAAAACACCATCAAGATGGTATAAAAAAGGAGGTAACAATTATATTCTTTTACAATATTGTGGTAAATAGTAAGAAGTTTATCGTATCATGGTAAATTCGCTGAATAATAATTATTATCTTTTTTCCAATAATATTAATTATAATTAACATGATTGGAAAAAAGTCGTTCATGGATGACTGACCACAGCAATGATCGACTAAAGGAAGAAAATTTGACGTATGATTTTTGACATATTATGACATAACTGTCAAACTTTCTCGTATTTTCGGCCCCTATGACTTATTATAAGGGCCGAAAATTTCAATGAAATTAAAATAAAATTACGATTAACTTAGACGTATTCGAAATTAATTTCTGTTATCGAAAAAGAAACAACAAATCTCCATTTTTAGATTTTTCGAACATTCTACAATGATTCAAATAAAAAAACGTTCTTTTTTGTCTAAAATGTCCAAAGCGCTTGTGTTCGTGTATACATTTAGAGTCGCGGTTGTTCGTTCGATTTTGATGTTTTTTGATAATTTTTTATATGTTGAAAAATTTACTTGTCTCGAGTCTCCACCGCGACTCTTAAAATAATATTTTTTCGGTTAAGGATGTATAGGCCGTACAATCACTGGCAAAAATGACTTTTTCATAATGAATTGTTAAAATGTAACTTTTGTTTTTTTGTTAGAAAATTGAAATTTTGTATTATGTTATTTACAATGTTACTCGATACATTGCTAACGTTTTATTTACAATTATTGTATTATTTATTGTTTAGACAATTAAAAAACTCAAGTTTCAGATAAACTTGTTTCAACTTGGTTTTTAACATTGTTTGTGTATGCCAATTATGGAAAAAAAATATGAACAAAATATGAACAAAAACTTATGTTCTGAATAATTTTTAGAAACAAATTTGTAAATTTTCCATCAGAGACAACGTTAAATTGGAACAACTTGAGAATTAAACATCTCCGAAACCATTCAGTCGATCATTTCCAAATTTGGCAGAAAATTTTTAAACATATTCGCAAATAATGTGCCAAAATTTCAGCAATTTTTTGTAAAGGGTATATACATCCTTAAACAATATACTTGAAGGTTTTAAAAGCAACATCCAATTGGTCCTATGGAAAAAAAAATTTTAAGAAATTCGACTTTCGATTTCGTGTCCCTTCAAGAATGCGGCGGTATCCCTTAACGTAAAAAAAGAAAAGCGGAAAGATGCGGAGCTTGTAGCTATTACGCAACCAACTTCATGATTTATAAATGAGAACTATAAATATTAACTGAGGATGTTGAAGCGAGAACGAGTCGGAGAGGCCGCGTAACACAACACGAAACCAAAATGTGACTGCGGCAAGCATTAACTTCTCGCAGTTTCTCGGAGCAAACAGACTCGCCATTGCGCTCTCTTATTATCGTAACATAGAGGGAGTAACTCATACGAGTATAAGAGCCATCAACGAACGCGAATTTGCTCCTCCGGCGATTCGCCTCGAGATTCTCAGATAAGAGAGTCCGACTCGCTGCCGTTCAAGCGGATATTCCGAGAACCGTATTTTTTTTATTTCTATTCCGGCAAAAATTTCTCTTTCAATTATAAAAAAAATTTTTTTTGATTACGAGATGCTAAAAGTATGGGAGGGGGGGGGGGCAAAATGGGGTACTTGAGAAAATCTTTCGATTTTAAGGGTTTAAATATGCTGAATCTTTTGTTTTTTAATAGCAATTAAAGAAAAGAAATAAAATTTTCAGCTGCCATGAGAAAAAAAATTTTTTTTACCGAACAACATGGGGTATCTACCCCTCCAAAAAATAAGAAATTTTTTTTTTTTATAATTTCGTTAACTAATTATTAGCTTTGACGTCTTTTTACAAGTATCGAATTGATGATTTATTTTCATTTTCGTTTAAGTGCGTCACATTCCTAAAGGAAATCATTCTTTTCTATCTGCTCTAGGTTGAATGATTTCTAATTTTAATTTTTGTTCAACTGTGTTTTCATATGACCAAATATGATGTTCTTAGCAAAAAAAACGCTTTTTGATATTAAACTTTACCAAATTCTGAAATATCGAAAATTTTCGCCAAATTATTGGGGTGCCCCATTTTGCCCTCTCTCCCAATCCTAATTAATTTTAACAAGACGATTCGAAATACTTTGTAAAATGAAATCAAGAAAATGTCGCCACAGACGTTGTAAAATGTATGCGACGATTTATGTACGTAAGGCAAAACGAGGCGAATGCTCGCTTCGTCGAGCAAGGATTATTTATTTCAGTGTTAAACACGTTATGGCGATGGTAGCTCTTTTATAGAAAGACTCTCATCGTCATTCAATCTAAAATGCTTTTCGTTCGCTTCGTTACGTCGTGTGCGTTTCCCTGGCTCGAACGCATTTGTTCATAAAAGTTGAGAAGCGCACGTCCGCGTGCGTTAAACTTCAATGTACCGTGGTGAATTAAAATAGCTACGGAGAGAATAATTTTCCATTGAAACGGCATGTACCGAGTTCATTGACGTCGAAATATATTTAAATCTACAATTCGATTGTCTACTGATCGCACCGAAACCGAAGAAAAATTTGTCCAGTTTTCCAAAAAAAAGGAAACAAAAAAAACAATCAGTTAAAAATTAATTCGTCATCAAATTACAGCTTAATTATTTGAAATCCTCGTTAAAACTGTATACAGTTACTCATGTGTATACATCGTCAATTTAATTCTGTAAAAAAAGTTGTCTATTAAAGTTAATGTATTTATGTATCTGCATTAGAAGTTTTTTAGAAGATACGAACCGTCAATGAAATGACGTAAATACTATACTTGTTTGAAGATTAATGGATTGCATTTTAAATGTTAAATATACCGTACGATGCAATTAATACCATGCATACAAGTATATTGAAGTTATTGCGCAGCATATATAGTGAAAAAGTGTTTTAAGTACATTTCTTTTTTCAAATCGCATCATGATATTCAATGTACAAAATGGAATACATTTTTGAAAAATTAAAACTAAATTGTTTTTAATATAACTAATTAAATAAAAAAATTTAATAATTAATCAAATTAAATCATAAATTAAACAAGCATATTTTTTCTATTTCTTTCTATCGCAATATAATTTAGCATTTAGTTGTATTTTGGTCTAACAAAAATTATATATGCTTCATTATGTAGTCGTCTTTAAAAAAACTAACGAATCAATTGGTCAATATATTCAATAGTGTGTGTTATGTATTGGAAACGATGTCCCTTAATACAATTCCTGACAAAAGTGACTTTTTCATAATGTATTGTTAAAATTTAGTCTTCGTTTTTTGCTAGAAAGTTGAAATTTTGTATTACGTTATTTATAATAATACTCGATAGTTTGCTAACGTTTTATGAACAATTTCCATATTACTTATTGTTTAAACAATCAAAAAACAAAAATTTTAGCCAAAATTTTTTAAACTCGGTTATTAACATTTCTTATGTGTACCGATAGTTAAAAACAATATCAACATTACCTCATCGTTTTAATTAATTTTTACGTACTTTTGCAGAGGGAAATTCGTTTTATTATCACATAAGTGGATAATTTTTTAAAAACTGTTTGGTAAAAGTTGATAAAATTTGGCAGAAAGATTCTTTAATATTTAAACATCTTGAGAAAAAATTTACAGGTAACTACTATCGTATTTTCAATATTTATAACTTATTATAATTTCGAATACGTGTAACATTCAATTTGTTATAACTTTAAACGGTTTAGTGAATTGAATTGAAATTTGCACAGAAGCATTAGAATTCTATTATCAATTGGTCAAATTTTCAGATTTTTACCACCGTTTCGAATTATCTCCAGTATATCCTTAATTGAGGTAAAAATGTTCTTTTTCACCATTGAGCTGATGATAAATTTCATAACGTTTATCAAAACGTGCGCCTCGCGACTACCAAAATCGAGTAGCTTCAGTGACAGTGTTCTTCCTCTCATGAACAAAAAGACAAGATGAGAAAAAAATGTGCTTGATTTTTGTCGATACGCTCGAGACTTTTTCAAACTCGCGTAATTCGATAACGGTATTTTTGTATGTTTTAACATCGCATCCGGCACTTTTGCATCTGCGCGCGGGCTTCGTCGAGTGATTTCAACGCTTCGGGAAACCGCACAAGCGATATCGTTCTCTCTACTCACCGTAAAATATATATATATCTATTGTTTTTCGTGATCTAAAGCGGGACGTCACTTTTCATCTTCTCATGATGTTGGGTGGCACAAATCGCATTCGCGAGAAAACAACTCCGAATCATTTCTCGCTCGCTCTCTCTCTCTCTCTCATCTCTCTTTCTCTTTCATCGTTTCTGTCTGTCCGATCTTGGAGTATAACGAGTGAATGTAAAGGGGAGCTTAATGGTCTCGAATATTCTCTCTTGCATATCTCCATACGTCAGCAAGGCCAACCAGCAACGACAGGAATTATAAAATATCTCGGCCCTGGGATATATCGTAATAACGTGTGCACCTTCGACGAACGCGCGCGCCATATTTTTCATCAATTATTTATTTAAATGTTTACGCGTATGCTCTTTCTCTCTTTTTCATAAAACTTTTGTATATAACTTTGTCTCCATATTGTAGGTGATATGTGACTGATATTTGCGAGCGAGATGAAGAAGAGTATGTGATGTTCTTCATTTTATTTAAGAAAAAGATTTTATGATATGGAAATTTTGTACCTCGTTTTTTTTAGATTTCAAGTGGACTGACCGCTTAAGTTTACTTGGAAAAGTTATTGCAAATCAATTAAAGGAAATCATACTCAAAATTCAAGTCGATCCTTCATAAAATTTATTTGTTATATAATCAACAAAATCGTAAAAATTTTTTCATTAGATTTTTTCTAAAAAACTAATGGAAGCTTCTTGGATTTCATATAAAAACGTGTGCAAAATTTCAACAATCGGCCGAAATACATAAAAATCGTTGTTGAAAATCGCGATATTTAATACGCGCTCTTATGGAAGGTTGCGAAAAATGACGATTTTCAAAAATAAATATCTTGATTTTTCAGTCGATGACAGCCCCTGAAATTTTACACAGTTGTGCATATGGCATCAAATAATGTTTGTGAAAATTTTCAATGAAATCTAATGGAATTACTGCAGCGAGAGGACTATTTTAAGAAGTATATAATGCTGACCATATTTTGATTCAGAAAGAAAAGAATTCGTCTTTATGGTTTGCAGTTTTAACAGGAACTGAATTTTGCTCGATATTATTTATTGATTCATTCATTTATTTATTAATTTCAATAAGTATAGTTAATAGCATTAAAGATTTTCACATTTATAAATTTTTATATCAATGTAGTCCGAGTTTACTTTCTTATCGCCAAAGGCTTTATGTCACGGACCACCTATATCTTCCAAATAAAAAATACGAATGAATTTTCAAGACTGATTTTTAACGTTTATTTAATCACGAGCTAAAGCAATTAGATTTTTTTTCAACATATTTCTTCCACAATATTGAGCAGTTGAACAGAGCATGATGTATAGTCCTTTAGATCGACAAATCGGCATGTGGGTTGAGTTTATTAGCAGGATTTATTTATTGATTCATAAAAAAATATTTTTGCCTCCAATAATTTTTTTCCTTATTCCGATTTCTCCAAAAATATTGCAAAATGATAATAAATCCATTTCCACCAGAAAAATATGGAGCACGTTGAATTCAGTTTTCGATAAAAATTAATTAATTAATTAGTTAATCAGTCAATTAGGAAATCCAGTACAATTTTTTGGTTGTGATGGCGATGAAAAACTAATGAAAAATATTGTTTTTCAAAAAAATAAAAATTTTTATTCTTTTTAGGGAAAGTACAGCGCCCGGTCAACAACATGCATTCTCGAGGATGAATCATTCTTGCTCCGCAATACGTTGTTAAGATGATGAAGAAATAGAAAATCTCGGCTTCATCGAATCGAATTTATCGCCCGAGTCGTAAGGATCATTTTCAATCTTCTTTAATTATTTTTAAATCGCGCGCGGCTGTTTCCCCGGTAAATATCACGCGACGCGTTTAAATAAGAATTAATACTATACATATTACTCAAAGGAAACGGTGTATAATGACAGATTATTTTATTCCCACATATAAAAAAAAACAGAAAACGATGAATCAAAAAAATTCGGAATAATGGAGAAAATAAATTTTCCAATCTTCATGTTGCAATTTCTCAAACAACTACCATCAACTATCTCATTTTTTATCAAAACCGAAGACAAAAAATGAAAAAATTTGCGTACTTTATGACGAAATAATTTGGAACATATGGTAAAAAACTGATGGCCTGAGTAACGAAAATTTTTCTGAAGGATTTAAACGTCGATTGAGAAAAAAGAAAATATAGAATAGCCGGTAATTCAGCTACGAATTTGGTTCAATTTTTTTAGGGAAAGTGAGGGTATGTCGGTAAAATATTACTGACCTTGTGTCGAAACTGATAAGGGTGAAACAAGTATAAAAACGGTGATGGCCAGGTGCCAGGAAAGCCCCGGTGGCCACATATTGCCACCCATCCCTCTCCGCAGTCCCTCTCTGTCACCTCTTCGCCCAGAAGACAAGTTTTCCTTCTCTCAACGCTCGCGAACCTTCGCACTTGAATTTCTCTACCCCGCGACACTTGGAGCTCTCAACGAAAAATTAAAATCCTCAACACATTCGCACTTTGTTTTTAAATATAAAAAAACACAATTCTTTTTTCTGTCCCACAGTTCCCCAAAATTCAATCTCTGCTCATCCGGGAAAAATCAACTTTGAGCGGTAGATAAATGAAAAAAAAAAATTAAAAAAATAAAGAAAATTTTCAAACTCGTTTTTTTCACTGATCGATCGTCAAGATGCGCGCTCACAATTTCTCTCGATTTTAGCCATTAATAATGGGCGTCGACGAAGGATAAGACTCGTTTCTTTTATTCTTTTTGTTCCTTCTCGTTGCACGCGACCTTTCTTCGGGTGCGTAATTCTTCGCCTATGTCCCGGTGAGGACTGAGAACTCAGTCCCGAGACCGGAGTGTTGGGGAACTGGAGAAAGGTGTATCGTGTGAGAGAGAGAGGGAGAAAGAGAGAGAGAGAGAGAAAGAGAGAAAAGGAGTGAAGCGGACCTCTCTTGTGCTCTCAAAGGCGCGAGCGAGCGTTCCCGACATCGCGAACCCGGAGGGGCAACCCATTCGTCGCCGTCGTCGTGCTCGCTGTGGCGACCTGGTAGACGTCAACCATAGATCTCCTCAACATTACCACAAACACATACATATTACCATCTTCCTGTCAACTTTTAACTCGAAGAATTTTTTTTCAATCACACTAAAAAGTACGAAAACTTTTTTTTTTCTAATTTGTTAATTTATTTTTAGCCTTGACGTATTATTTCAAGTAATCAATTGATTATTTATTGTAATCGTTGTTTAAATGTGTTTTCAAATCTCCAAATATAATGTTCTTAGCAAAGAGCTGATCGATATTACATTTTATCAAATTTAGAAATATTAAAAAATTTTACCAAATTTGCGAGGTAATTTGGCACTCACCCCACAAATGAATATTTTAATGTTATTGAGTACGTTGAAGAATCAACAAGATGTCAATATCTCCACAAATAAAATCATAGTGTTAATATGTAATTCTAATGTTAAACAATATCTTCATCAAATTTTGGATGTCTTGACATCTTATTTTAAATTTGTTAAAATAAAATAGAAAATTTATAACAAAAGTTGAACAAAAACAATTAGAAAATGCTTGTTATATATTAAATATAAATGAATTTGTTGTTAAATTTTATTTTGGAGAAATGTTGAAAATTTTTGAAGCTTAAAAAAATGTATATAAAAAAGTTATATTAAAAATTCGACAGCAATCAGAAATAAAGTTCGCGGCTGAGCCTCGTTACCTCAACCGGCGCATTGTCATAGTTTGCTCTATCTTCGACGTCTTGCTCGACGAGAGTGTGTAGGTCTACACATGTTTGTTTGCACGTTTTATACCGTACACTCCAACTGGTACCGCTTGACCGTCCGTTAGTCGTGCTCCAGTAGTACACACGCGCGGTGAACAAACATAAGGACGCGAACTCATCGTACACCGACGCGCACACAATTCGGCAGGCACTACATTCAATGTTTACCTTTTTCATTCAAATTTTTAGAAAGAAAAGTAAATATTTGAAAAATTCAAAAAACACACAGATCGTAACTGCACCCAAATCGAAACAAGTTTTTCATATTAAGATGTCATTTAACAGTAAACAAAGTATTTAACCTGTTTTTAAAACATTTTAGTGAATTGTTTCAATTAAAAAAAGTTAAATGCTGAGTTTTGTTAAATAAAAAATATTTTTATATTTAATTTAGAAATAACTAACTTGAAAGATGAAAAATAAAAGTTAGAATAAGAGAATTTTTTGTGAAACATTTTCATAAATCTTCCATTCAAAAAAAGTTAACTGCTGAGTTTTAATAAATGAAAAACATTTTTATATTTAATTTAGAGATCAACTTGAAAAATGAAAAATAAGTTAAAGAAAAAGAATATCTATTTTAAGAAATGATCGATAACCGTATCAACAGTTACGTAGTTATTAAAGGCAAACAAAAGATAATGAGATGGAACATAATTTTTTTCAAACTCGTCATTAAGAACAGAGTCGACTGTCGAGATTCGATCTAAATATGTTTGAATATCAATCTTGAAAATCAATTATTCAGAAGAAAAACCTTTATAAATAGACAAAAGAATGAATTCTTGAAAAAGTTTCTCCACGATTACTGTCCACCATTATGCGTGAGCCTCTAAATTAATTGACAGAAGAAAGTGAGTGACGAGTCACCTGACGTGTTAATAAATTTACCACCGATTGACTTTTAAACATTTGTTTTTCAAACATGAAAATTTTCATTATTTTCTTTTTGAATGGAAAATAGCAATAGTCCATATTAACACCTATGCTCTATCGTGTATTTTATGTGATTCGGTTAGAATATCATTCGTCACTGTCCTGCTCTCTTGCGAGAAACACCGGTACGACATTCGAACACGGCGTTTCGTTCGAGTACACCGATAGTTTATCTATTGCTTCCGCTTGCTCGAGTGATTATTAATTCGCCGACGTGTAAAATGCCTCTATCACTAATGAGACATCTAGTAAACTGAGAGAGAGAGAGAGAGAGAGAGAGAGGTCTTGCACACATTTTTCAGTTAGCCAACACTATTGTCCTGTGCTCGTCGATGTTATAATCTAGAAACTTTGTGTCAATGAAATACGACACCGCCGTCGAAAATCGATACGTTTCCATTCATAAATTATCCCCTTATCCATAAATTTCTATTGTTTCTATCTATACCCCTTCTTTTCTGGGTGCAGATACACGAGTGGAAATATTTAGCCACAAAAAAAAGAATTAGATCGTTATAAAATTTTTTATCAAGAAAGAAATAAAAGTTTGAAATAAATATTTATTTAATTTTTTTTACTTTGAAAACAATTTGCATTTGATGATGTTCAGTTTACTTTTTCCATAATGCATTGTCAGTATTTAGCCTTCGTTTTTCTGTTCGAGAGTCGTCACGATTTGTTCCAACAATTTGATTGTTTAAATAATTGAAAAACGATAATCCCTGATATAATATTGTGTACATCGTTACTATCATTGTGTACGCGTGCCAGTCGTAACAGTAGATTACAAATTAAATTTTTTTAACCCTCAGTGAATTATTTTGAAATTTGGAAGAAAATTTAAAAATTCATATAGATAACGCGCTAAAATTTTGATAATTTTTTATAATGTTTGTGTAAAAAAGTATTTATTCATCTAAGGTATACGATCAAATGTAATCATTTTTTCTTAGTTTATCACCACATTCTGTAGTTTTTGAGCTTATTATCGAAAAATATTTTTTGTTGCAAATCGATTTCACGTAGGAGTCGCGTGAAGTTTTTTGAGACAGATTTTTTTAAATTTTGCATAGGCTTAGATAATACTTAAATAAAAATATATACCAAATTTCAAGACGTTATAACATCTAGAAATTGGGATATTGATTTTTAAAATTCATCTCTAAAATACACGTTCTTTTATGGCAGATATTTTTATTCAGGCTCGATTTTAAAAATGACCAGATAGATAAAATGAAAATGATCACATTTTTATAAATTAACTGAGGGAAACTTCTTTGAAATAACATAAAAAAATTCGAGAAGTCACGGTAATTAGGATTCGAGAATCCCAATATTTAACAGGTGTTCTTATCAAAAAGCATTGAAAATTGTAATTTTTAATAGTAAGTATTTCAACATCTACGTGGTTAAACTTCTTAAAATTCAATGCACAAATGTGAATCATGACAAAGAAGAAGACAAATTTTCAACTAAATTCTATAAAAAAAAAAAAATTGTTCACATATATAAAATACAATACAATAGATCAAGCTACGTTATTTAGGCTGTTGAAAGAAAAAATAAAGCATCGCGTACCCACTCCCGTATTGGCGAGCAACAGGTGTTATTCCGGAAAGTGCAAGAGGTGGAAGAGTTAACTGTCAGGTAGCGAAGATGAAGAAGGAGAAGTCTGAGTGAACGAGTACTCTCTGTGAACCAAAGGCCTGAAAGTTAAAAATACAGGATCTCTCAAAAGAGGATTTTATCAATGTCAAACCAATGATATGTACATAAAATTCTTTAAAAAAAAGTATGCGACCATTTTTCCATCTTACGTAGCAAACATTGCAGTTAAAAAGTAATTTTTATTAGGTCTGAATTAGGATCGGTAGCGTGATGAATTTCCGCATGGCGAGTGAACTTCGCTGAATGATCAACGATCGACAGTATTCTGGATTAAAAAATGAACCTTCTTGAATTCGAAATTTTCTTATCAATTGGATTTTTTGAACATTGATGTTGAGTTATGGGACACTCTGTAGGCGACCCAAGGACCTACATTCGCTGTTCGAGCAGACTTAGAGAGAAACAGAGAAAGGAAATAAGGATATTAGCGTTTGGTTCTTCTCACAGACTCACGATCCGATTATAAATTCTCTTGGCACGTCGCTTGCAAAATTATATTCCGAAATTCCTAATCACGTTCCAGCTGCAATAAGATCAATGCGAAAGTCAATGTAACAAAATCTATATTTTAAAAAATGTGATTCACTTTTGAAATCTTCGATCACATACTACGCAGGGTAGGGGGAGGGAGCAAAATGGAGTACCCCAAAAATTTAGTGAGTATTATCAATATTTCAAAATTTCACAAAATTTAATATCAAACAGTTTTTCTTTGCTAAGAACATTATATTCGGTGACTTGAAAACATATTTAATAAAAATAAAAATTAAAAAGATCATTTTCACACTGGGTCAGTCAAACCCGAGCAAAAAACACATTCACTCAAAATCGTTCTGCAATTGTTTACATTTTGAGCTATAGGTAACTTGAAAAAATAAAAAGACACCGATACTTTGAAAAAACCATCGTATCCTTAAAAAAATTTCCAACCAGTTGGAAAAAATGCTTAAATTGAAGAATTACAATTTGAAACACAGAATATTAGTTGGTTCAATTCAATATTTCATTGGATCTATTAAATATGGACGAATCAATTAAATATTTCATTGGAAATGGTCATCTTTTTTTTCAGTGTACGAATCGGGACTTTTTATAGTGTGCATGGTAAGAATTAAAATAATCAATTACAGAGCAGATAAAAAAACATTTTCTTTGGCAATGAAAGACATTTAAACAAAAATTGAAATAAATCATTAATTAATTACTCGAAATAAGACGTCAAACCTAATAAATAAAACAGTTAACAAATTAAAAACAGAAATTTATTTTCTTACATTTTGTCCGCTTAAAAAAGTTTTTTTTCCCGTTCCAGCTGGAATGTTTATTTCTTTCCTCGTGATCAAGAAACAAAAGATTTAGCATATTTAAACCCCTGGAATCGTAATATTTTCTTAAGTACCCCATCTTACCCTCCCTCCTGCCTTATATGAATAAAGTATTAGCTGAGGTATTACAGAAATGATGCATTAATTTTTCAGAGTGCCCGTTTATTCTTTTCTTGACACAAAAATCAAAATAGAAACTTTCTCACGATTTCATGAAATAATCCAAAAATTTCTATATCTACGAATTATTTTCGAACTGATAGATCGTCCCTCCTCTTTTCTCTTCGAGTTAATTCGGCGGTTGACACTGTGCGCTCGTGACCATTTTTATTCCTATGAATGAGGCAGTAAAATCGTTCCAGTCGTATAGAAAGTAAAGAGATACAGAGAGAGAATTTCGTAATTTCTATATCCAATCGTCATACATTACGGACTTGACAAAACATGAAGCAAAAATTTACTGCAGTGGGTTAGACCTCGCTAAAGGCAAAAATACCATTGGTGAAACGTCTTATTGAAAAAAACGAGTTTTTTCTTTCTCTTCAGACCTCAACTTTCATTCTAAAAATCATAAAAAATGACTGAAATGTGAGCACGTAAATTCTGCATATAATTAAATATTATCTTCTAAATTGGAAAATAACATCATAAATATGATTTAAACGATATTTAATTCCGAAATTGTCTCAAGTTAAAATTGTACGTTTAAGGAACTATCACCCCTATCTTTCGAAAACCCCATCAGAAATCGCTTAAATTTCGTTAAGTTGTTTCTCAATACACTATGAAAATCTGTGCCAAATTACAAATTGATTTACCGTTTAGTTAAAAAGATATTTAAAAAGGTTAGAGCGTTACTGGTGACTCAAATCAACAACTATAAGCATATGAAACCAGGGCCTTTTTTCCACATTTCTTAAATGAGCAATATCAATTGATTAATTGATTAGTAGTACAATAAACTATTATTGTGCCTTACGGCAAATTACAAAATTACTCAGAAAAGGAATATGAGACATAAGAATCTCACAAACTAATTAAACGCTACTAAAACTAAAAACTAAAAATTTGCGTATATGGATAATTTTAATTGTTCGACAAAGAGTTTTTAATCAATAATCTTGAATTTACCCATACCACCAATTTTTAATCGTGGAATCAATGCAAACATTTTTTAAAATTTTTTTACTTGGTCACAAAATGATTTCATGTAATTTTTGTAACCACTATTTCATAACTTGGGGTACTTTTTTTAATTTTAAAGAAAAGTTCTTTTATTATACATTTCAACAATTCATTATGCCAAAGCCACTTTTGTCATCAAGAATACTGCTTCGCTCATACATCCGTAAGTAATATGCTACATCGACATTGTTTTTTCAATCCGCAGATTTATTCGTGTGTGTGCAAAATGGTTAAAAACGAGTTTTCATATGTATGCACGACTTCAACCAGCAAAAATTCTTAACATTTCCAACAGGTCCCTTTATGTGAGAGAACGTTTGTGCAAAACTTTCTTCAAATTATCAAATAATCGAAAAATCAGTTTCTTAGTGGTAAAAAAATCGACCAGATGAATTTAATGATCGAAGGTTGAGGTAACAAGTTGAAGAAAGTAAATAACTTTGCACCGAAGAGAGGAAGTAAATTCATGAATTATTTTTATTACGCAAGGATAAAATGGCGTGCGCGCAACCGTATAAATGCCGGTTTTTCCTTCTTCCGCTTTTCCCCGTTCTCGTTTAAAAAGAGTGATCCGCTCAAAGCTTTTGCCTCGTTGAGTCGGTTAGCGTTGGATCATCTTTTATTACGGATGTATACATCTCTCTGGAATATAATATACACATTATATTGGAGCTGCTCGACACGCGAAACGATTCTCCCGCATTTTTACATAGTGCCTTACGCGCACGCTCGCTTTTTCAACACGCAAGTTTTTTTTTTCTGCTCTCGACCTTCCGTTCGCTATCTGGAGAGAGTTGAGACAAAAAAAGCTCCTTTTTCAGGAAATCGGTCGAAAAGTAAAAGTTTCGCATTTCCTTCTTCCAGTAAACTTGCGATAACAAATAAACTTTACGTAGAATCCATTTAGAATTAGCAGGTTCTTTAGTCGATTTGCAGTGTTGCAGCAACACCAAGATTAGTTTCTCAGTGAACTTGTGTGTGGACCCTTTCTTAAAAACAATACGTTTAAAAACTCTCTTGCAAATTTTTTTTTTTCAAAAGTTTAAAAGATATGCAAATTTTTCAAGTTGTTCCAATATAACGTTGTATGCAATGGAAAATTCACAAATTTGCTTCTAAAAATTTTATTTGAAACTTAAGGTTTTGTTCATATTTTTTTTCTACTATTGGCACACACAAACAATGTTAAAAACCGAGTTTAAACAAATTGTCTCAACTTTTATTTTTTAATTATTTAAACAATAAATAATGTGAAAACTATTAATAAAACAATAGCAAAATATCGAGTATCTATCATTGTAAATAACATAATATAAAATTTCAATTTTCTAACAAAGAAACAAAGGTTAAATTCTAACAATTCATTATGGAAAAGTAACTTTTTTCAGGGATTGTACAGCTTATACATCCTTAAACGCTTAGCCCACTATGAGAATGTAGCAACATATTTTGTCGATAAATGTTCAAAAAATTTTACTTCAAGTTTCAGAAAAGTGATCATTCTCAATATTTACCAAAAACGGGAACAAAATTTCCATCCGACCTCCCCCACCCCAATGATAGGACAACCTTGAGGATATATGACCGATGTAATCAATGACAAAATTGATTTTTTCATAACGAATTATTAAAACTGAGCTTTTGGTTTTTCTAACGTTCAATCAACAATTTCATACTATTTATTTTTTAAACAGTGAAAAACGGTTATTTCAAACACATGTGCATGATTACATTTGGTTATTAACATTGTTCGTGTATGCTGATTGTAGGAAAAAAATGATGACCAAAAACTAATGTTTAGAATTAATTTCCAAAGTGAATTTGTGAATTTTTCATAAGAGACAACGTTAAGTTTAACCATTTTAAGAATGATATGTATATCTTTGAACCATATGCAGTAAATTACTTTCAAATTGTACTGAATATTTTTATTTAGATTTCCAATTAACGTGCCCAGATTTCAGCGATTTTTTATGATTTTTAGAAACGCAACTATCGGGATCTAACATAGGAACGAGTTTTGGTCTTATGGCGACGATAAGGGTGCAGCATTGATTGTAATAATTGTGATTTTCTATTGAGAGTGCACCTCCCCGTATTCAGAAAATTTGCCACCAAATGTCATGTTTACTTTTGTTAGATCCCAGTAGACCCTTAAAGAGTGTTCGTCTGTATAAAGTTTAGTTAGGTTATCAATATTATTACATATACATTTTTCAGACGATTAAAAAAATTAACAGTTTTAAGCGTTTTAAAATTTTACATGCACAGGCTTATTGCTGACTTCATTATTTTTTGGGATTGACGATTTTTTTCCCGAAAACTCGATGACCTCCAGCGTATGCTTTTCGAGGCCATGCTCTTTGTGTCTGCAAAAAGAAAAAGAGAGTACCCGCTTTTTATTATAGACAGTATCGAATTACGGCAAAGCGTCACTTAATCCTTGTAAATAACGAGGTCAGAAACAACCGGTATACTACCTTACCGGAAATCCATATTTTTTAGAATACAATTTTTAAAACATTTCATAAATAGAACGTCGAAAATTTGTTTTATTATTGTTAATGAAAATAGTTTTATCTGTAACCAAATACAAGCCTAAAATTATTGGAAATCAATGAAAAAATGATATAATACGTAGGAGCAAGATGGGCCCCCCGAAATTTTTGAAAAAAAATGCAGTCACCAAACTTTCTTTTTATTTTCACATGTCTTTTTATAATTATTCGCAATAGATACAGATGTAAATCTTGACTATTTTATTTTCAACTTCAGCACAGATATCGTGAGCTTAATTTTTACATTTACCGCGCTGAATTCATGGCTCCGCGCATTCAGAGTATAAACCTGAGCAGAAAATACAGACTGTGTCACGTATACACTGTAAATCGAAGTGCGTTTTGTGTGTAATTTAATCACATATGGTGTGTAAACTTACGAATTTTACACGTTTTAATGTGTGTAAAAAGTGACTACAACATGTAGATTTACAGTGCAAACTTTTTAGATTTAGCATTTTCCCTTTCCTTTTCCTATCATCGTTGTGTTTGGTGGATGACCGATAATTTCTTTTTGAAAGTCAATGATGATTATTTCAGACTATATACCGTTGTTTATTCTACATTTATAACAAAGATGGAGTTCATCGTACGGCTCAACTGCTGCAATTTTCGAAAGAGAAAAAAATACATCTGTGTTTTTAGATTTTCGAAAAATCCTCCAATACTTAATTTAGATAACAATAAATTTAAGGAGAAATCGGAGGTATTTTTTAAATAGTAAGAAGAAGTAAAAATTTTGTAGCCTTATTTAAAAACGGCTAAAAAACCTTGTGCCAAATTTGAGAATGATTCATTGATGGTTTTAATAAACTTTCAAACTTTATAAAATTTATCATTGTGTCGTATGGAAAATTCATATAAATTTAAATAAAACTCTCGATAAAAAATTTTGTCTTTCGAATATTTGCAGAGTACAGGTAAATCTTCAACTAATGCGTTTGTTCCACCGACCCATGGAAAAAATGCACCAGCGTTTAAAGAATCTTTTCGAGCAGGGTCTACGAACGTCAACAACTGCAGTTCGCACTGCTGACGTTTCACTACTATATACCGGCATTCCCTTTCACGACACCCAAAGATTTAGAAGCTTTCGACGCTGACTCGTCGAATGTAAATAACAAGCAAACGAAACTACTACTAATTTTATCATTTTATCATGGGCATTTTCTATACATACGTAATAATGAAATTGTACGTACAATTATATAATGTATAATCATATGAAAAGATGATTTTTTTTTAAATAATGAAAAAAAGTATTTAGAAATTTATCAAAAAAACGTATGCTTCATGAAAGCTGTAGCATTTTTTCTTGTTTGCACTGCAGCTAGTTCGAAAGAATAGATCAAAGCGAGAAACGAATTGACAATTTTCTTTCACACGGTCGTTACGTGTCTTGCCATGGTCGAACGAATGCGCTATCCATTCAAAATGACGCTTCAACAATTTTCTGGATAAATATTCAGTGCGATTGGTTTTCGAGCAATAGATTCACGCAATTTCGATACGCTTGAATTTTACGTTACTCCCTAACGGTCATTTCTGTCAATGAGAACCAGAAGAATGAGCCAGGAGCAACGTACACAAATCGTCTAACGGAAGATGGAGAAAATCAAAAATCCTTTCATTATGATTCATCTGCCGCGAATTTACGTAAATTTGCCGCTGCTCGTCCGAAGACCGTCGTTCATCAAGTTCCAAAATAGAATTCGACGAGTAAGCTACGTTCCCGATAAATTACACTCGCTCGCAACATTTTGTCACGCAACAAATTTGTATTTTGGGAACGATGTGTCAGATCAGAATGTGAAAAAATAATTGTTATGTTGAAATTAGCATTATTGAAACTTAGTTTTCTCGACTTCAGTATATAACAGTTGAAAATTTTGGAAAAAACATCTAAAATGAAAGAAAAAATTAAAACCACAATTTTCATTAAATTTGAATGATGCTAGATTAAAGAGAAAAGAACTGCGTGTGAGAAGTTAACCGATTGCTGAACATACTTCATTAATTATGAAATTATGAGCTTGGCGAATAATTTTTTTCTTTCCGCAATTGCACTGACCGTATTGTGTGTTTGTAATCCCGAAGCACCAGGATACTCATTCTAATTCCAGGAATAATTGTTTGAACTCTGATGCGAACATTAGTCGGCCGGGCGTAGAAAATTGGATGGCGCGAGACTCGGGGAGAAATAGATGGCAAAGGGAATCTCCTCTTACATGCTGGCCGGAGTTATTAACCGCGAAACGGTTTTAGCTATGATTCTAGACTCTTCCATGAGAAGATTAGTGAACGGAGACTCGCTGGCACTGCAATTCCCTTTCGGAACGATGGAGTTCGAAGTTCTCGCTCGTGACTCCCTTTTCACATCGTAAAACATCCCGTTTCAATCGTGCGACTATTTTCACATTTTCACACTCAAAATAATACTTGATTTTGTTTTTCCTCGAATTGATTATTATGTATCACATTTCCGTGAAAAAAATGGAGGAACCGCTTCAAGATAGTCGTATCGTTAGGGGGGGGAATTGAAATTTTGTTTCCATTTTATTTTACATAATAAGTAGACTAATTGTAAGCATTCAAGTCCACTAAAAAAGTTGTTGCGAATCGACTAAAGAGTAACATACTCAAAAATCAAGCTTAGCTTATGCAACGTTGATTTGTCGTGTAATCAAAATGTAAGGAATGGAATACAAATTTTCCTTTACTTCCTTTAATGAAATATGAAAATAAAAATATTGTTTCAGATGTTTTTCTATGTAGTGCCGGCGATATTCATCATTAAAATCAAATTCTTATGCACCGAGTGTATACACATACTGCAACGTTATAATAGCCTCAGATATTACAAAACTTTGCAAAATTTATTTTTTCTGAAAATTTGATGAATTTTGAGTTACGCCTGACCACCTCTGAAGCCAGTTGTAACTTTGCGTAGTTTTTGAAATTTGCAAAAATTTGTTAAATTTTAATATTTTTATATTGTATTAATAATTATCAATAATTTTCCAACGTTATGGATGCTTTGATTCTAAAATTGACTACCGCAACACTTACAGCGAGTATCCGCGGTTTTACACGAATCTATGATTCTTATTTCGTGCGAAGCTAGCGTAGGATATTGAATCACAAAAGAAGAGAGCAAATACGATAATTATGAATTTTTATTAATTCAAAATAACAAAATTATAAACCCGAAATTTTTGGGCCTGGCTCACCTCGGAGCTCCGGCTCTCGATGGAGGGACAGGTGCCGGATGAGCTACCAACCGAGCGCGTCTCCAGGTGGCGGATAGGAGAACGGCCAGGATCGGTTGATCTTCTTCCAAAGCCGAGAAGGAAGACGTCCTTTTGGACTATCCCTTTCTCGGTGGAGGAAGCAGCCGACCCATCAGGGCGTGTAGGAACCCGCCCGGGGTAAAAGCTGGTGGGGGACGATAACTCTGGTAACTCCAGGTCCTAGTTAGCGAGGAAATATGATATACCGACATAAACCTCGGGCTATGACCTAATACTTCACCGCGGACCAGCTCCCCAAGCTAAGGTGGAAGCCATCGTGCTGATAGCTGCATGGCACCGGGGATATCGTTGCCGTTTACGATGCCCTTGGGGAACCAGGCGACACCCCATTGTATTTGGCCTTACCCCTGCATTCAGGCTCTGTAGGCGTGGACCATCCGTTCCTGACTACTCGTGGGATTTTACTCGAAGGGAGGGCCCCGAAATAGGAACCAACCCTCCTCCCCTAACTACATCTCCCAGACTCTGCACCGAGGAGCATGTGGGCACATCAGCTCCGGCTGATAGGGCCCCGCTCTTCGTATAGTAGCAGAATCTGCAGCACTGCAAGGCAGCCTCTGACCTAGTACAGAAGGGATTACTAAAGGGACTGCCAGATATCGTCCTCGTCCAGGAGCCATGGATTAATGGTGGCCAGATATGAGGACTGAGCAACAAGGACTGGGATCTCCTCAGCGCTGACGGAGAGACCGGACCGAGAACGTGCATAGTCGCCAAGAAAAAACACTGCGCAATAAAGCTTAATAACTTTTGCATGAGGGATCTTACAGCGGTGGTGGTGCCCCTCCTGCTACAGGGCAGGAAGGTAAGTGTAGTTTTCTGCTCGGCATATCTCCTCTCGGAACCCTTTCCCTGCAACTTAGCAGAGAGCTCAAAGAGCTCATACAATTCTGCAGGTTGAATCAATTGGAGCTTCTTCTCATTGGCTGCGATGCTAACTCGCAACACGCGGCCTGAGGAAGCTTGAACACCAATCCTAGGGGCTCATCCCTTTTAGAGTTTCTAGCGTCAATAAAGGACATGGAGATCATTAATAAAGGGTCACAGTCAACCTTTTGTCACGTCGAGATGCGCAGCAGTCATCGACATAACGCTGGCCAGCCACAGGCTGATGAGTTCTATTACGGATTGGAGGGTAGACGGGGAGGATACCCTCTCAAGTCACACCAGAGTCTGTCTCTACGTCAAGGGCACAGACTCGAATCGCTCCCCGGACTGCCGTAGGAATCCCAGGGCTACCGACTGGACAGCGTACAGAGAAGCTCTGGCCGACAGTCTGAGTGGTCCAGGACCTAGGCTAACTTGCGCGGGTCACATCAAGGCCGAATCGGACTGCATCCACCAGGCCTTGATGCAGGCTTTCGAAGCAAACTGCCCTCCCAAGAACAGGGAGGAGGGCAGGAAAGTCCCATGGTAGAATCCCAGACTTAGTGGTCTTCGGACACAGTCAAGGAGGTTACACATTAAGGCCTCCAAGTCTAAGCGGATGGAAGATTGGGCTCGGTACAACCTTGTTCAGAGAGAGTACAAAGGGCTCATTCGGAAGTCCAAAGAAACGGCCTGGAATAAGTTCTGCGAGGAGATGGAGGATCTGCCAATGGTGGCAGCACATCGAAAAATCTGTCTGTCTGTCTGTCTGCTTTTTGGCTGGCTCCGGTCTTGGCGATAAGGCTTAAGACCATACGGCCATGTTTAGGTATGTCGGTATTGTAGGTGGAGTGGCGCCGAAGACGCGATAATATTTGAAAATGCAGTAGTAATCTATAATCTATAATTGCAGTTTGCAATTTTTCAAGAAACGTAGAATGAGAAGGAGAATTTTTTGAGAGGGTTTGGCTATAAGGGATTCAATGTTATACGGTGGTGAGATTTTCATAAGGGAGCGAATAAGAGTTGAGCGTTCTGTGTCAAATCGAGGACAGGCCCAGAAAATGTGGTTCAGGTCTTCCGAAGGGAAGCCGCACGAGCAGGATGGAGATGTCGACAGGTTTTTTCAAAATAGGCTAGCCTGAAGGTTGTAATGATTGGAGCGAAGCCTACATATTGTTACTATGGAGGCGCGATCGAGGTTGCGAAATTTATTAAACCAGGGTTGTGCTTGATTGTTAACGAAGTTATAAAAGTAAAATACGCCTTTGTAATGACCTAAACGATTGAGAATTATCTCGGATGAGTGCTGAGCCTTTTCTTTGGCTCGGGTGAAGAAGTCAGAAGCGGGGAGAGGTGTATGAATGAGAGTGCCGTCAGTTATGGCAGATTTAGCAAGTTGGTCTACTTTTTCATTGCCTGGAATATTGACATGTGCTGGGATCCATATGAGTTTCAAATTAAGGTTGAGTGATTGAGATTGAAGAAGAGTTAGGTATAGTTCAACAATGATGGGCGAAGCGTGTTTTACGAATGGGAGGGAAAGTAGCGAGAGGAGCGAACTGAGCGAGTCAGAAAAGATGTGGGCGTTGACAATTTTCCTTGTGAGGATGATTTTTACCGTAAAGAGAATGGCTAGGGCTTCAGCAGAAAAAATTGAAGCATGAGAGGAGATACAGTATTTTAATGCTAAAGAGAATAACGGACAGTAAATCGCGAAGCCAACACGGTGACCGGTATCTGCTTTGGAGCCGTCCGTGTAGAAATATGGGTCGTTCGAAGGGGAGAAAATGGAAAGAAATTCCTGACTTGGTAAGGTAGCAAATTTGATTGCAATGCCAGAGTCGACGTCAATGAGAGATGATGGGAAAGATTTTGAGACCGGAATTTTGAAAATAGGGAAGGAGAGCTTGCAATAAGAGGTTTGAGATGCATACATTTTTTATAAGCTTTGAGGAGTGAAAGATCTGCTGTGTAAGCAGGCGTTTGTCTACGGCGATGAAGGAGAAGCAACGATGGCAAGCTTGTGAGTAAGGGATGGCGGGATGACGCTAATGTTTTGATTACAAATTTATCGCAGAGGAGTTGAAGACGGATGTGGAGAACCGGCTCACCAGATTCAGCTAAGACAATGTTATTGGGTGTTGAGTTGCGGAGACCGAGACATAGTCTTAGGGCTTTCCGCTGAATTACTTCGAGTTTCGGGAGAAGAGAGTGGGAATTGAAGGGAAAGATCATGGAGCCGTATTCTATAGAACTACGAATGAGAGAACGATATATAGAGAGAAGAGATGTGGGATCGGCGCCCCACCATGTAGAGTGGAGACACTTGATCATATTTAGAAGCTTTTTACATTTGGTTTTAACAAGGAGGAGATGGTCTTTCCAGGTCAGGCGGTAGTCCAGGGTGATGCCCAGAAATTTAGCGCATGAAGAGCCAGAAACAACGGAGGAGTTGATGGTCACCGTGGGAGAGAGAGGGTCGAATGATTTGCGAGTAAAAACGACTAATTTTGACTTAGTGGGTTCTATGGAAAGGCCAAGAGAGGACAGGTAGGGAGAAACTCGGTCCAAGCTGGCTTGGATTGAGGAGATAGATTTATTTAAGGATTTGTCAGAGGAAAATATTACAATGTCGTCGGCGAATTGCAGACATGAACTTGAAGTATGAAGTTGTTTTTCGAGAGCGTTTGTGTAAAGAATGTACAAGTGAGGGCTTAGGATACAGCCCTGGGGTACCCCTTTCAGAGAGAAGAAAGGGCCATGGGATTTTCCGGCGATTTTAAAATAGTTTGATCGAAAGGATGTGAGGTTGTAGATGAAAGAACAGTAAGATCGTGGAAGACCTAGTTCGGCTAGGTGAGAAACAAGGATGTTAGGGATGACATTGTTGAACGCGCTGCAGACGTCGAGGAAAATGCATGCTGTGTATTTTTTATTGAGTAAATTGTTATAAATTTGTGTGGTAAGAATGGAGAGATTGTCAGCGCAGGATCGCGAGTTTCGAAAACCATACTGGGAGGGTGAGATAAGTGAGTTGCTCTCAAGCCATTGCATGAGGCGAGTATGCAGAAGTCTCTCCATTAATTTCAAAAGGCACGGTGCCAATGAAATTGGGCGGAATTTCCCCGGTGAGGATTCAGGTATGAAAAAAATTAGAAATCGTTGCTATTCTTTAGGAAAAATTCCTTGAGAAAAGAGAGAATTAAATGTGTTTAGCAAAAGGTTGAGGATGGGAGTAGGTAGTTTAGATATGATCTGAAAATCTATTTTATCTAACCCTGGAGCATTTTTCTTGTTGCTTTTGCGAATAGCTGAGTTTAGTTCCTCTTGCGTGAAGGGAAGATCAAGTTGAGTAGAGTTGTGTTTAGAGTTAGGAAACATCGGTGGAAAGCTTGGAAAGAAACAGGAAGGAGGGCATATGGATGGAATTAGATTAAGCATTTTTTGTTGGCAGTCAGTGTTATTCGGTAAGGTGGAAGGATCAGGTAAGTTTCAATTTCGAAATCGTTTGATTTTTGACCAGACTATGTTAGAGGGAGTGCGGTTGTTGATAGAATCGGTGAATTGAATCCAGGAGTTCTTTTTCTCTTTCTTAAATGTTTTTTGAAGTGAAACTTCTTTAGCGCCGTAACATCTTTTGTTTTGAAACACAGTTTGTTTTGAAACATTTTGTTTTGAAACGCTTTTTGAAACTTG